>JAREYC010000014.1:3442500-3692500 GCA_030015325.1 Cryptoblepharus egeriae
TCACTAAACAGCACACTTCTAACCATGTCTACTCAAAAGTAAGCCCCATTCTGTTCAATGGGTCTTACTCAGTGATGGGATTCAAAGAAATTCACAACTGGTTCTATGCTCATCTGGCGGCCACTTTTAAATGGCTATATTTAAACTTTATATGTCCTAGCTCTCGTTAACAACCAGTTCTACAGAGTAGGTGCAAACCTGCTGGAGCCCACCACTGGTCTTACTCCCAGGAAAGTGTTTTTAGGATTGCAGCCTAAAACAGTGTTCTCAAACTGTGGGTCGGGGCCCTTTAGGTATATTTGTTTATCAGGGCAGTGTGTCCAAACCCCCGGCCCTGGGGCTGAATGTGACCCTCAGCAAGACCCCTCTGTTGAGCCAAGGGCAAGCGATGTAATGTCTCTAATACAAGTTTATATGTAAACTTATGTAAGTTCACTTAAATTTGTAATGTAAATAATTTTTCTAGCCCCCAACACATTGTCAGAGAGAAGATGTGGCCCTCCTGCCAAAAAGTTTCGACACCCCTAATATAGATTATTAACACAAAAGGGGTGTTTTGTTATTTGTGTATTTCAACACAACATAGTGGTGTTTTGTGTTTGTACATTTTAACACAAAGAGGAGTTTTGTTTTATTTGTGGTGTATTGTGTATTTTAGCACAACATGGTTGTGTTTTGTGATGTCATCTCTACATTTTAACACTGAGGCTGCAATCCTAAAGACACTTTCCTGTATCACCCATTGAACACAACAGAATTTACTTTTGAGTAAACATGTTTAGGATTGTGAGTGTGTATGGTTGCGTTTTATGCTGTCATATATACATTTTAACACAAGAGTTAGCTTGTGCGGTTATTTTGTGGTTTTTCCCAAGTCGCTTCCTTCATGGATTGGACTAGCGAAAAGCATTCCCACGTTGCGGGAGTAACATTTCCTCATAGGCCATCCCCCCAGAGCGCATCAACACCCCATGCACATCAACACCCCATGCGCAACTTCCCACCATGCGCATCATCCCCCATGCGCAACTTTCCCTCATGCACAGCTTTCCCCCATGCGCAACTTTCCCCATGTGCAACTTTCCCCATGCGCATCAACCCCCATGCTCATCAACCCACATGCTCATTAACCCCCATGCTCATCATCACCAGTGATGGGCTTCAAAGAAATTAAGAACCGGTTCTCTGTCCATCTGGCAGCCACTTTTAAATGGCTATTTTTAAACTTTATATGTACTATCTCTTGTTAAGAACTGGTTCTATAGAGTAGGTGCGAACCTGCTGGTGCCCACCACTGATCATCACCCCATGCGCAACTTCCCCTCATGCGCATCAAACCCATGCGCAACTTCCCACCATGCGCAACGTCCCACATGTGCAACCTCCCCTCATGTTCAACTTTCCCCATGCGCAATTTCCCCTCAAACGCAATTTCACCCCATGCACAATTTCCCCTGATGCGCAGCATCCTCGCCAGCGCAACCTCTTCCTCCGAACAACATCCCCCCGTGAATCAGGCAGAGAGCACCAAATTGGCTGGGTGTTGTTCAGTCTCCCATGTTAAGTATAGGAGAGAAACACGTTGCCCCTTTTCAGCCCCTGAAGGGTTAGTTTCTCCAGATGGTTCTTGGTGGGAGTTCAGGAGACAGAAGGAACTCCCAGAATTCCATGCTTCAGGCCCAGCAGTTGGGGAGGAATGTTGCTGAGTCAGCAATTCTCAATGCAAAGTATAGGGAGGAAAACGCGTTGCTGAAGAAGTTGCCTTTTTATTTTGTGTACAAAAAGGTGTACATTTGTCTATTTTCACACAAAATGGGTATATTGTATTGTTTGTGGTGTTTTGTGTTGCCATTTGTCTATTTTTACACAAAACGGGGTATATTTTGTTGTCGTTTGTGGTATTTTGTGTTGCAATTTGTCATTTTCACACAAAACGGGGCATATTGTCGTTTGTGGTGTATTGTTTTGCCATTTGCCTATTTTCACACAAAACGGGGTATATTGTGTTGTCGTTTGTGGTTTTTTGTGTTGCCATTTGTCTATTTTCACACAAAACAGGGTATATTGTGTTGTCGTTTGTGGTGTATTGTGTTGCCATTTGTCTATTTTCACACAAAACGGGGTATATTGTGTTGTCGTTTGTGGTGTTTTGTGTTGCCATTTGTCTATTTTCACACAAAACGGGGTATATTGTGTTGTCATTTGTGGTTTTTTGTGTTGCCATTTGTCTATTTTAACACAAAACGGGGCATATTGTCGTTTGTGGTGTATTGTGTTGCCATTTGTCTATTTTCACACAAAATGGGGCATATTGTGTTGTCGTTTGTGGTGTTTTGTGTTGCCATTTGTCTATTTTCACACAAAACGGGGTATATTGTGTTGTCGTTTGTGGTGTTTTGTGTTGCCATTTGTCTATTTTCACACAAAACGGGGTATATTGTGTTGTCGTTTGTGGTGTATTGTGTTGCCATTTGTCTATTTTCACACAAAACGGGGTATATTGTGTTGTCGTTTGTGGTTTTTTGTGTTGCCATTTGTCAACATTCACACAAAATGGGGAGTTTGGGGCTGTTGTTTGTAGTGCTTTGTGTGGTAATTTGTCTATTTTCACACAACTTGGTGTTCTGTGTTGTTGGCCACAGTGACACGTGACGTCACGCCCTCCCGCCTCCCTCTCCTGAGGCGCTTTGTGCCCCTGAGGTAATTTAACGGTCATTTAACGGTCGTTCAGAGGCTCAGACAAACCCAGCCTCGACTCTCCACCGCCCCTACAGGCAGCCCAAGGCATCGCGCCCTCTCAGGTGAGCGAAGCGCCCGCTTCCGCCCTTCTCCTGGCATGAGCTTCAGCCACTTCCGGTCTCCCAGAGGACTCTCTCCAGTGGTGAGTGAAGGCGCGGCACACCCTCCCTCCCTTTTCCACACGGCGGGGCTTGGTCGAGCCTAAGTCTCGCGGACGGTGATTGGCTGCATGGGACTCGCGAGACTTGGAGCCCTGTGAGTATCGGGTGGGGAGCCCCGTGCTTTCTCTTTTCCTGCCCGGGAGCGCGGAGGCAGCACCAGCAGCGAGCACGGTGAGAGGCTGGTGGGGGGAGGCCAGGCCAGAGCTTGTGGGGTCTGCCTCAGGCCCCCCTTGGAGAGACCCTCCGGGCCTCCACCCTCCTCCAAGGACATAACTGAGTCTGTGCTTGGGAGCCCCCCACAGGAGAGCCTGGGCCTGATGGGGGGTTTTTCCTGGGTGTGCTTCAAGGTCTGGGACATTGAGGAGGTGGGGGGGCACCCCTAACATTGGCTCATGCACACGTGGATGTGCCAATAGTACCCAGCCTAGTGTGTGCGTCTGTGTAAGTATGTGAGCACGTACACACACATATGACCAATGCTTTCCGGGGCGGGGGGGTGTTTCCCATTGTGAGTGATGTGGGGGTTTGATGCACACTTTCATGTTCCAGTACTATAGAGATTAATAATCTTCAGTACACACACACACACACACATATGAGACCAGTGCTTTCTTGGGGGGTCTTTCCCATTGTGAGTGATGGAGATGTGGGGGTATGATGCACACTTTCATGTTCCAGTGCTATAGAGATCAGTAATCTACAGTGTGTGCATACACACACACTCACACACAGTCATGTATATATATGACCAGTGCTTTCCTGGGGGTCTCCCATTATGAGTGATGGAGATGTGGGGGTATGATGCATGCTTTCATGTCCCAGTGCTATAGAGATCAGTAATCTTCAGTGTGTGCACACTCTCACACATTCATATATATGACCAGTACTTCCTGGAGGGGTGTCTTTCCCATTGTGAGTGATGGAGATATGGGAGTCTGATGCACATTTGCATGTTCCAGTGCTACAGAGATCAGTAGTCTTCATTGTGTGCACATGCACACACACATAAACACACAGTCATATATATGGTCTATGCTTGCCTGGGAGGGGTCTTTCCCATTGTGAATGATGGAGATGTGGGGGACAGATGCACATTTGGATGTTCCATTGCTACAGGGATTGGTAGCCTTCAGTTTGTGCATACACATAACATCTACACACCAACACACATACACACTCACAGTCATTCCTGAGGGGTGTCTTTTTCATTGGGTGATGATGTGGAGGGTCTGATGCACACTTAGATGTTCCAGTGCTACAGAGATCAGTAGTCTTCAGTATGTGTTCATGTGTACACACATTCACACACAGTCATATATATATGGGCTACACTTGCCTGGGGTATCTTTTCCATTGTGACTGATGGAGATGTGGGGGTCTGATGCACACTAGGATGCTCCAGTGCTACAGAGATCAGTAGTTGTCAGTGTGTGCGCAAACAAATGCACACAAACACACACAGTCATATATATGGAGGGTCTTTCCTATTTTGGTGAAAGGTACACGGGGATGTGCCAGATTTAGGTTTTGGGGAGGATGGACACGTAGCTTCCATTTGGGTCTATTGTACACTTGAATTTTCCATTAGTACTGAGATCATTTTTTTAGTGTGTATGTGTGTGTTCTCTAAAAGATATGCAAGGTTGTGTCCTGTTCCCTCCACAATTTGTTGGCAGGTGGGAGTGAATAGAGACGGTTGGAATTAGCGGTAGTGGGTCCCATCAGAATAAACAGTGCAACATAAATACAATGGCTCCTTGTTTTTCAAAATGTTTTTTAGTTTAAATCGGGGTTCTCTAAACATTCCAGCCAGAGGGGCACATCAAATACCCTGCATGATGTCAAGGGCCAGAAAACCATTTTAAATAGGAAATTTAAATAAATACATTAAAGATAAAACTTAGATGAATGAATCAATTGGATAATGTATGGACTAAAACTGGTATTCAAGATTTTCAGCTCAGGACCCCCTTCTGAGATTCTATCTGTCCATGTTCTCCCCCCCACCCCCAAGAAGTGGTGTCATGGCTGGAAGTTACATTAAAGGTGACCCAAGTGCCAGCCAAGATGGCTATATCCAGCTTATATCCAATCTCCTGAAATGAAGTCATGACCCTCCAAGGGGGTCCCGACCACCTCTTTGAAGACCACTGGACTAAAATTTCCAGGATCTATCCAAGCATAAACACATCATAGAAATAAGGCACATACTCAAATAGACCCCTATCCTCCAACCTCCCAAACACTTTCTAAGGCCTTCAGAGGATACAAGAAGTTATTTCTGATTTTAGGGAAAACTAGGAAGTGGTTTTTTTAGCCCTCCAAACCTACCCAGAGAACAGCTCCAGCTGTGTTCATTCAATAGGGCTAGAATCTTGCAGGGGTCCAGAGGCTGTTTGCAGGCCAGATAGAGGCTTGCCTAGTACCACATGTGGGCCGAGCTTTGGAGATAAATGTACATTTCCTGAATTATGTGTGCTTCAGATTAAGTATCTTCTAAACGGGCTTTTAAAAACCTATTTATGTTTGTTGCTTTCCCCTTTTACAGATGCCAGGTGTAACTGTCAAAGACGTAAATCAGCAGGAGTTCGTGAGGGCCCTTGCTGCCTTTCTCAAAAAGTAAGTGGACAGATAAAGAACTTAACAATGAAGGACTCAGATTTCAGCCTTGTTGGAGCAGGTCAATTAAATTCACTGGATGTCAAAAGAAAATGTAGTCCTCTTTTTAAAATCTGATTATATATGACTTGCCCTGCTGGATGAGATCAAGGGCCCATCTATTATCTCTGAATGAGATACTGGATGCTGCTATCCTTTTAGATACCTTTGGCTTCAGTCCTAACCACACTTTTCTGGGAGTTAGTACTATTGATCACAGTGGTACTTACTTCTGAGTAGACATGCTCAGGATTGCACTGTGTATCTTGTTGCTACTCTCTAGAGGAAAAAGAGGAACATGGCAAAATCCTAGATATTTGTGGGTCAGTTTCATTTAGGGGGTGAATGGCTATTTTTCGAAGTCCTTGCAAGAGAGGGCATGGATCCAATCCAATAATAAGACAGGCTTTATCAAAACTGAGGCTGCAATCCTAACCACACTTTCCTGGGAGTAAGTACAACTGAACACAATGGGACTTACTTCTGAGTAGACATGTTTAGGATTGCACTTTGAGTTTGTCATATGTAATTTTGCCTCTTTTTGCTGTTCAGCTCTACAGCTCCTGCTTGGCTCCTGCCAGGCTGCCACCTCACAGGGTTGTTGTGAAGACACAAGTGGTAGGGGGAAGACCATCAGGTGGGGAAAGGGTGGATTGGGCTCCTGAAACCTGGCAAGAACAGTGGTAGGTTCCCCGATTCATTATTGGGATTGTGGCACTAAAAAGGTTGAAAAGAAGTGCTCTATGCCAGGGGGTCCAAACATTTTGACAAATCTCTAACAATGTGTTGAGGGAAACTATGTACATTTGAAGTCTGAATAAATTTATATATCATATAAGAGCTTATTAGAGACAGATCCAGAGGATTACATGGCTTGCCTGCTGGCTGGATGGGAAGTCATGCTGTGGGGCCACATTGAGGCTGTGGGCTGCATCTGGCCCTAAGGCTGGAAGTTTGGACACCCTAGGAAAAAATGAGGCTAAAGTGACACTTGAGCTGAACTCATAATGTGGCTGTTTCTTATTTGGTGATAACTGGCATTTTGACTTGTTCTTGTAGGTCAGGTAAACTGAAAGTGCCTGAATGGGTGGACACAGTCAAGCTAGCCAAACACAAAGAATTGGCTCCCTACGATGAGAACTGGTTTTACACCAGAGCTGGTAAGGAATTAGATGCATTATGAAATCTTGCTGTTCCCAATGTTAAAAAATTTAGTCTGTAATTGTCTGTATCAGGTGTTGGCAGTGCACAGTGATGGGTATTGGAGCATGATACAGGTATGATTGGGACATCAACTGGTGGCTTAAACTTTCAGTGGTGCTGTTTTAGGAATTAGAACATGGATTGACTGATTGATTGGCCAAGTATGAATACCATACTTGGAATTTGGCAGGAGAAGTGCAACATTTGAATCAATCAACAGTGAACAGTGATCTAATTGGTTTGTCGTGAGTCAGGGTGAAGATGAGGTTCAAATTAAATTTGTTGGTGACAGCTACTGGTAATGCTTGGCGCATATGTAATAATGTTTCTCAGAACTTAAAGCATGTGTCCTGTCTTAAATGCTGTATGTGTAGGTGGGGCTTGTAGCATCATTCCTCATAGGGCTTCTGCATCATCTTATGGGAGGGAAATGTTCTATCATGAAAAAATGGGGAGGATAGTATCTTCCTTGGGAATTGAGTCAATATCAGGCATAAAGTGTTAATTATGGGTATCCATTTGTTGGTGAGTGTGGTATGCAGTGGTTGCACTATGTAGTCACAGTATTTACAATTGTCTTGCCTCCCACCTCCAGGTGGCATCTGCTTCATTGCGAAACATGTGAAATCAGTACTGTATGCTGGTGATGGTGCTTTTCTATCCCACCCAGTTTCAGTTGCTGAAATCATTGCATAAATAGTACAGTGTGTTGTCAGTTTTATCACTCTCCAATGGCTAATCATTTTCATGCTCATGAGGAGAGGCCAGTTGTCCCCTTAAGCGTGTTGTTCAAAATGCCCTCAGAAATAACATGACAGTTGCTCACTAATGCAAAACAGACAATGAAAAGATATGAACCCTCTTCACCCAGCCAACAGGGTTTCACATCCTCGTTGCCAGTATAGGAAAGGTCCTGTCCTTGGCATTCCTCCACTATATAAGCCTCTGAAGAGGATATTTAATAGATGGGTGCAGAGCCAGGCTAGCTGGGCTTTATGGGTCCGTTCCAACATTTAAAGTGGACCTGGAACTAGTACAGTGGTTTAATTGGGTTTGAAGAGTTCCCCTAGGCCAGGGGTGTCCAAACGTTTTTGGCATGAGGGCCATATCATCTTTGATGCTGTGTTCAGGGGCAGGAAAAATGATGTATGTTTCAAATTTACATATATTAGAAACAGATCCAGACAATTACAAGGCTTGCCTCATGACTGGATAGAGGGGTCTTGCTGTGGGCCATATTGAGACTCCCCGCAGGCCACATCAGGCTCCGGGCTGGGGTTCAGACACCCCTGTCTTCAGCTAATAGCATTTGGGCCATACTGGTTGGGGTTTCTAAGAAGTCTCATTTAAAGTGCAACATGGCTGGTTCTCATGTGAGACCAGCCATATTAGGCAGAGTAGGCTGTTCTTGCCATGCACAGGCACATAACCTGCTTCCCTTTGTGGAATGACTTTGCCAGGAGCTAACATAATTCAATACATTTTTCCCCCTTTGGAGGCCCAAATCCTTTATCTTTGATTTGCCTTCTGGAGAAGAAGGCACAAACGAGTGTTGGTAGGCTGTCAAGCAATTAATCTTGATTCTCCCCCCCAGAAGGCCTGAGGTAGTTTTGGTCTTAGTTTTAGAAGCTCCTGGTAACAGATGGAGAGCTTTAGAGTTGCTGGCTTGACAGTCTTGCAGTGCTCCTTCTAATGGCATGAGATGCTCTCTCCAGTATTCACACGTACCTGTAGTCACGATAGATAATGCTGGCCAATTTTCAGTCTTCATGTCCAGCTTTTAAGTACACCTCCGATGTGGGTTGTACATTGAAGTCCTAAAGTTTGATGTCTGTTCTCACAGTAGTACCATCAGATGTTGAATCATAATATTCCCTATTGTTTCTTTACTGCCATAACTATTTTAGTCCAATGTGGGTTTGCAGGCATATTGCCTCAGGCTGCCTTTGTTTTGTTTGTGCATGAACAGGGGCCTCAGAGGAGAAAGCAGATGGCTCTGTACAAGGCAGCCGTGGTGGTGGAAGGGACTCTTCTCCATTGCTCTATTTTCTTCTACTTTTATGTCAGGTGCAAATCCATGATTTTAATCCTGTGTCTTGCTCCTGATTTATATTGACCAAACAATTCTTTGGTGCTTTGCACAGGAACCTGCACAAAGAATGACTGTTGTTTCTTCAGCCAGATGGTCATGGGCTAGCATATTTACTGACACTGACAAAAAAATCGTCAGTACTCAAAAACTGCAGTGTTTTTGGACAATTCATGAGTTGTTTGTGGCTCCTTTTGACCATTTTATTCACAAGAGTGAACAATTCAGTCACATGATCAGCATCGCATGAGTCCGGAGATGTAGATGATGTACTGTGGCATTTTGGAAACATTGCTGCCAGGTTGTATGTTCCATTGGTTGCATGAATGGACTATTCCTGTGTGCAAAAGTGGTCTTAAGTAATGTGTGAGTCAGCCTTTAGAGCATAGGGTCAGTGAAGATTGGGCCCAGCAGGCCTGACTTGTTTTGCTTCCATATATGGTCTAGAGATATGGGGGGGGGGGGCTCTTTTGTGGGATGAGGACATATTTTGATTCAAATTGTCAAATGTCTACTTTTGTTTGCAGCATCTACAGCCCGCCACCTCTATCTCCGCGGTGGTGCAGGTGTTGGCTCCATGACCAAGATCTATGGAGGCCGCCAGCGCAACGGAGTGATGCCCAGCCATTTTAGTCGGGGCTCCAAGAGCGTTGCCAGGAGAGTGCTCCAGGCTTTGGAAGGCCTCAAGATGGTGGAGAAGGACCAGGATGGGTAAGTATTTTCACAGGTCTGAACTTCTTAGGTAGCCTTTTGACTGGAACTGCCATTGGTCTCATGTCTGTCTACCATGCTTATGAAGGCACTCTGCATTTTGCTTGCTAATGCTTTGACACCAGTCTGGGAACCAAGTGCAAAACCTTTTCAGAATGATCTCAGTTTTCTGAATAGCCGTAACCAGTAGAGAGAATGAGTGTTTAACAGAGTCGCTATTAAAGTTTCTAATCTTGGTTTTTGGTTTCTTTACAGAGGTCGCAAGCTTACGCCTCAGGGACAGAGAGATCTGGATAGGATTGCTGGACAGGTAACCTGCTTACATGGGTACATTCTTAAACTGCAAAGCTATTGGAGTCGAAATGCAAAAATTTCTTGTGGGCGCTTTCACGTGGTCTTGTCAGAACTGTATCCAGAGACCAAGACTAGATTTTTTTGTTTCCCCCATTTAATTTACAAATCTTCTCTTCTTGTGGCTTTCTGACATTCCCAATAATTCCTATCCCTGGTCTGGCCTTTGGTCCTGCTTCACCTCTTCAGTGGCACTAAAAAGGATCAAAACATTCAATGCAGCAGGACTCTGTTGCATTAATGTAGACAGCCTGGTGGGAGGGCCATATCTCAGTAGTATAACCCCTGCATTTCATGCAAAAGACCTCTGGGTCAGTGCCTGTCAACATATTCAGGAAGGGATGGGAGTAAACCCCTATCTGGAATTGTGCAGCAGTCCAGACAACATAGAAACCAGAGAAGAGTGGTTCTGTCAAAGACTGCTCTGCATTTGGAACGCTGCAACAGCAGTACCATTAAATAGATAAGAAATAAGTAAGCTCAGTGAATAAGCAACTTAAATGAGCATTTTAATGAAATCCTTAATATAATGTGAATCCTAAACAACCCAGCTTTCTTTTGGTCCTGTTGGAAAGAGCTGCATATATTTCCTCAACTTAAATTTGTTCCTAAATCTTGAACTTGATGATCGGTCCCCAATAAAACTCTTGAAGAGCCCCAGTGCCATCAGATAAAGCACTGGAATGATACACATTAACCAGCTCTCGGTTGACATTTACAACATGCTGTGGGTGAATTATTCTTCCCAAAACTGTTGCTTTTACAAATTCATGGAAGTTACTCAGTGGAGCATCTCCAAACTAGTCTCAAAATGAAAAATCACACCCACTTGACAGATATCTCTCATTTCCTGCTGTTGCCGGAGTTCAAGACTCTAATTGAATATCGGGATGTTTCCCTTATCACTCTGAATAAAAGTACTTCTATACCAGAACATGTTGAGAACAGCCCTTCCCTATGTTACCCAAATGCTCATTGATCTGAAGACTCAGTCCAAAGTTGTGTGGCTACAGTGGGATGATAGTGTACAATGACATTCTTTATGCTTATAGCAGTTCTCTTAGACTAAATACATGCTTTTTACCTGTATGTGTATACCTTAAAGCTAATTCCTTTCTCCTATTTTTTGGTAGGTGGCAGCTGCAAACAAGAAACATTAAGATGAATTTCTGTTTAAAAATAAAGCTGTGTATTTACTGATTCTGTATGTGCTTTTTCTGGAAAGTCCTCTTTTCCTCTTG
The DNA here is from genome assembly GCA_030015325.1 of Cryptoblepharus egeriae. Taxonomy (NCBI): domain Eukaryota; kingdom Metazoa; phylum Chordata; class Lepidosauria; order Squamata; family Scincidae; genus Cryptoblepharus; species Cryptoblepharus egeriae. The sequence continues at coordinate 3,453,654 of JAREYC010000014.1, forward strand.
AAAAATATCTCTAAGGAGACACCTTTTTCATACAAGCATTGCCTCTCAAATACATAAAATGCCACTTAAACACTGCACACTTGTATTAGGGCTGCAAGCTTTAATTGGTAGATTAGGAAACGAGCTTCAGTTGTTGGGGGGGTCACTCTTAATGGGAAAGGCCAAATTTTAATTGGTTGGGGATGCCACTTAAGGGTATACTTATAGCCTTTGTTTTAAAGGCTATTTTTTTCTGTTCTAGCGTGTTTTTAGAATTGGAAATGGAAAAAGAAATTATTAAAAATGGCCTTTCTGCCAATGATCTGGTTATTGAGCAGTTAAATTGTTCTTGCTTGACCTTTTGTACCCCATAAAGACCAATATTGAGGTTCTCGTAATAAGTATATTTTGAATTTGGATTGATTTTAAAGGGCTGGAGGAACATCTGCTAAACTTTTCAGATTCCAGGTTTTAGTAAAGGGACATCTCCCCACCAGTGGTTCCAAAACCTTTTAGAACTGGAACCCACTTGACTTTCTGTAGGGTCCCACCATGATTTATGCAACTTCTTAAAAAATCTAGACTATTTTGTTTACACATAACAAGAAAAAAGATGCTCCAATATTTTTGTCCCAATATTCATGCTTGCAAACTTCAGGATTGCCAATTAGCTATCTGATTTCCAAGATGGAGGCAATATGTTATCTGATTCTTCCATCACCTGTATGCTCATTGGAGGTTCTGCTCAGCTTTTTCAAAAAGTTAAGATGTACCTGGCGGGTTGCCCTGATAGTTATGACCAACTCAAGGGAACAGTGCTCGTCCCCGTTTCTTAAGCCCTAGAGCTAGCACTGTCTGTCTTCATGGACATGTGGCTCACATGACTAAATGGAACACTGTTACCTTTCCACTCAGGTGGTACCTGTTTATCTACTTGCATTAACATGCTTTCAAACTGCTAGGTTGGCAGGAGCTGGGCTAAGGATGGGAGCTCACTCTGGCTTGCAGTACTTGGGTCTCAAACCCCTGATCTTCAGTTAGTCACAGCGCCTTTAACCACTAAAGCCACTGAAGCTCTGGAACATACCAAAAGTCATTCTAATCCTGCCCTGGAGTAGAGCCTGTAAAATGCACACACGCAACTTGTTTGGAGATGATGCACTCAGTGAGTTGCCACTAAGGGTTTCTCCCCCACTCTCGAGTTTATGAATGATTTAAAACATGGGATTTTGGAGAAAAACTGCCATGTTAAGAGTGGCTTTGATGGCATTGGAAACCCCCAGAGTGCTCTCTTTCGTGCAATGCTAATGTAGCCTTCTGCAGTGTCTCTGAGGAGGTTGGCACTCTGCAAACTCAATTAAGAATGTGTGCCACTCTTGGGAAAATGGGGTATATCTCCAGCTCCTGTGCAGCACAGATAGTGGAATCTACATAACAAAAACTTGTCTACGGAAGCCAATGTTACATCTAGGTGAACTAACATACAAGGGTAACAAACTTACTGTCCTGTTGCAGGCAGTCCCAACCTCTGAATTGTAACTTTAAAAGCAAGAAATCGAAACTGTACCTTTATAAGAAACTTACGATGTCCTTGGTTTGCAGATGAATATAAGCACAGTACGAAGAAAACAAAATCATGGTTAGGTTTCAAGGCTGTGAAAAGCAAAGATTATGGAAATGTCTTGTGGGTTAGGCTGCAATCCTAAAACTTTCCTGGGAGTCAGAGCCATGGGACTTAATGGGACACAATGTGAACACAATGGGACTTACTTTTGCTTAGCCATGGTTAGGATTGTGCTCTTAATGTGTTCGGCCCCAACTATGATTCTCTCCCTGCTCTTGTACTCCTGAGTGTCTCGATGTGAGCTGCCAATTATAAGGGCTGGTGTAAGCATCTTTGAGATGGAGGGCCTTGGAAAACAGATGCTATAGCAGATCTGATGAAGCCCATGGGGTGCTTCTAATCTAGATGAATACATTTCTAGAGTAATAGGAAGAGAATAAGAAATTGGCAAAGTTACCACTCCACATTAATGCTGGATTTTAAAAAGGTTGCTTAAAAGGGCTGTGGTGGCACAAGTGGTTAAGACCTATATCCTAAAGTGAAATTAAGACCCTTGCTCCGGAGCAGTTAAGATGACTTTCCATAAGATAACACTAGAGGATGATGTAACTGCATAGACCCGTAACTGCTATGGATGTTGCCCTAAGACACTGTGCTGTTAACCAGCAGGCCAGGGTTCAAGACCTGGGTCTCCTACCAACTTAGCAGTTTGAAAGCACATAAATGCAAGTAGATAAATAGGTACCACCTCGGTGGGAAGGTAAAGCAGCATTCCATGTGCCTTCAGCAGGTGTGTCAGCCCCATGACCATGGAAGTGTCTGGAGAACGCTGGCTCTAAAGGCTTAGAAACAGGGATGAGCACTGCATCCTCTAGTCGGTCACGACTAGCATTATAACCGGCGGGGGACATATTTACCTTTCTGGCTTAAAAACCTGGAGATTGCAGGAGCCTGGGTTCATGGAGTTTCCATGCCATTTAATGTTGCTGGTGTAGACCTCCTTCCTCCTCCCATCATTTACCCTCGAAGCCTTTTCATGGATTCTACTGCAGATGCAGAGAGGGGTTAAGGTGGCATTAGTTCCCTGTATCCCCTTTGGCATAAAATTCACAGCCTGGCTAGGATGGAGGCAGAATGACCTGCTTTCCTTCCGTTAGTGCGCATCTTTGCAGTGGAAAGAACTTGGAAATTCTGCAAAAGGAGGCGGCCGCGGGCCAGCTAGGATCCTCGGAAGGAGTTTGTCATTTGTTTCTGTCAAGGACTGCTAGAGGTAGACTTCAAACCCTGACATAGCTAATGAGCGGAGACCTTGGAGGGCCAGAGTTGAGACACCTCCTGCTTTAAAGGATTCTTATTGAAAAGCAGGTTGGACTCCATGAAAAATTGGTACTCAGTGCCCTGGACCAGTCTGGCTTGTTAAAAACTGAACGGGAGCTCCCTGCAAGCGTGGAGATGTTTGTGCAAGGGGCTGAGCGAAATCGTGTGGAACGAGATTTTAATATGCCGCAGTCTCTCTCTCCAGCCGCCTTTGGAGAGCCCCTTCTGGAAATAATTAGAGCTGCTAAGAATTGTTAATTCAATATATGTAACAGTGGGGGCCTTATGGGCCTCCGTTCCCACCTGTCGCTCCTTCGCCACCCATAAAGAGGCATTAAAATGGGAGAGATTTACAGCCTTCAGCGAAAGATGAGCGTTACAAATTTTTAAATGGCGCCTTCCGACAAGTGACGGCCACAAAGCGATGCATTTCTGATTGTGGCGCTGATCTGGAAGCGGGATTTGAAAGCCAGTCGGCAGCTGTTGTTTACAGCTGCTCGAGCTTGTGTGGAGGGGCTGCTGTGGCCGCAATTTATCACTGGGGAAAACAAAATAGTTTGGAGGGGGCCCGGATGCCTTCAGACACTCATTTTTTGGATGCTTTCTTGTAATGGGACCCTACGGGAAGCAGCTTTCCAATGGCTCCTCATTTGCCAGGGCTTTTTAAATTTGCTTTTTAAATTTTCCCCCCCGTTTTTATCACTTAACAGATCATTATTAAAGCTGAAGGGAGGGGGAATATATCTTCATCAACGAGGCAACGCTGTGATTCATTCTCAAGTTGGAGCCAACATCAGCGCATGGCGTGATTGAGTAAACAACTCTGATGATGTTTCCAGCATCATTACAATTTCATTGGGATTACGCCGGTTTAAATATCAGTGTGGCAAGGATGTTGGGTGCATTTCCATTCGCCGGATGTACATGTCAGCATTTGAAATTCACGGCGTTTCCTTAATTCGGCATTTGGTTTTTTGGAAATGTGCGGTTTGGAGCTTAAAAAAGAAACACCTTAGACGGAGATGGAGTTGAGATTCTGAAAACGTTTTTTTTTCCAGAAAGGGTTGACATGTTTGGATTTGATTGGCAAGGTTTCATGTTCCAAGCCACTTTGAACTTAAATGCTCTGGATTTCAGATGCGGTTGACATTTAATGCGGAGAGCATGACATATGTCAAGCTGGCGCAAGGCCGGCTCCTGAAACTGGTGGTGATCCTCGAGATTCCTCATGCGCTACTGTGTGTGGCTTGATGCGGAGCCACTAGATGGCACCCAAGTGAACATATTTGTTCAATGGCCACTCAGGGTCTGAGGGAGACATAGTTGGGAAGAGGTACCTAGAAATGGCAATAATCCCTAGATTATAGGGACCTGAAGTCTCGTCGAGGCAAAAAGGCCTCAAGAATATTGCTGGAGGCTTGGCTGAGGGGGGAAAATTGGAGGAATATCATATGCGGAGCATGACCAAGTGGACAATTTTAGGACGGCAAAATGTTCACACAGAACATCCTCAGGGCTAACTGTGGGAAACGTCCTGAGGGACACCAAACCATCCAAAATGGCCAAGAGAAAAACCCTCTACAGTGATGTTTCAATGAGTTTTGAAGCACAAAACTTGTCACCGCAGCCTTGCTAAAGCTATACAACAAGAAAAATTGAGCTTTTATGTGTCCCAACCCTAACCAGTGGTGGGATTCACAATCTTAACCAGTGGTGGGATTCAATCCTAACCAGTGGTAGGATTCAAATAAATTAACAACAGGTTCCATGTCCCAATAACCTACATTAACAACAGGTTCTATGTCCCATTATTAAACGGTTGTCAGAACCAGGCACTCATTAGCAAAGGGTTCTATAGAACCTGTGAGAACCCCCAAAGCCCACCATTGATCCAATTTAGACTGGCTTAAGCCAATTTAGACTGGCTTAACTCACCTGGCATATCTTCCCATGATGGTGTGGGGAGGTTGGTGTATATCTGTGCAGTGGCTGAACCTCCCCAGGAGTGGGCCCGAAGTGCCTTACAGCACTTTTGTGACAACTCTAGGTCAGCACAGGATAGAATTTATGGTGGCCTAACTGGAGATTAGGATTGCAATTGATCCGTCTTCCCCTTCTGCTGCTTTTTACTTTAATGTATGGCATTTCAAGATACTAATTTCAACCCAAACTCTTGGAGTCTGTTTTAAAACAAATCCATAAGGTTTGAGAAGTTGGTCAGGTGTGGAATTTTACACTTGTGCATCATGTTGGTGCACAGAAAGTTTTGGATTTTGAATTTTTGGATTAGGAATGCTCCATTTTTATACTAGAGTAATTTACCCGTTGTTCCAGGAGTAAAATTTCAAGAGTATTTGTTGGGCACTGGTGGGCAACAGACATTGGAACCAGGTGGTGGGCACTGGGCAGTGTGCAGTGGCAGGCACTGGACGCTGCTGGGCATTGACAAGCACCAGACACCGGAGAGTACCGGGGGCAGTAGTGGACAGCAGCAGACATTTGTGGGCAACAACTGGCACAAGGCATCCCTACTGGGTATCCTTGCTGGGCACTGGGTATCCCTATTGGGACCTAGACACTTTCGGGCAGTGGGCACAACTATGCAGTGGGCAGCGGGCACTATCAGGCATCACCAGCAAATGGGCACCACCATGCATTCCCACTGGGTACAAAGCATCCTTACCAGGCACCAGCAGGCAGAGGGCACCACTGGACATCCACCAGGTACCACCAAGCAGCAGGCAACACCAGGCACCAGTTGGCCACAGCCACTAGGGGGCACCAGTGGGCAGTGGGTCCCAGGAATCTCTACCAGGTACTAGGCACCACCGGGCACCATCGTACAGTGGGTAATGAGTAACATTGGGCACCCAGCAACTCTACCAGGCACACTGACACCAGATACAGCGCACCAGACATCATTTTATACTGTATAAAAGTATACATTGTATACTCAGTGCAATCAATGTGGTCTTCTAGGCTTTGGAAAAGGAAAATTCCACAGCTGACTGAGGTTGGAAGGAGTGTGTTTGTGGGGTGGGGGGTGTGTGCCTTCAGATGGGCAGGCACAGTGCCTTTAATCACTAAGGCAGGGATCTCCAAACTTTTTGGCAGGTGGGCCACATTATCTCTCTAACATGGTGACCAGGGCTGGAAAACTAATTTACATTTCATATTAAATAAATTTACATAAATTTACATATAAGAATGTATTGGAAAGTATTGGAAGCTTGCCCAAGAGCTGGATAGAGGGATTTTGTCAGAGACCACATTGAGACTAGCCGAGGGCTGCATCTGGCCCCCAGGCAGAAGGTTTGGAGGCCCCTGCACTAAGGCAACTGCAGCCCTCTAATGACTATATTACTTGTTATTAAATCTAAAACTGTTACAGCAGGCCTCCGTCAGTCTTGAAAGACTATGGTATTGTGCTTGGCACTGCATACGCTGCATGCGAAGCACGAAAGCCTGGTTTGGATTGTTATGGAGGATAGGCTGTTACCCAAGCAGCAAATCCCCCCTCTCCATGCCACTGAATTACTCCAATGGAAAGGCAAGGCCAATACAATTGGATCTAGCTGGTGTCGCGGAGCTGGGCTAAGGACAGGAGCTCAACCTGTCTTGTGGGGCCGACCCGGTTCTCAAACCCTGGCCTGCTGGTTAACAGGCACAGTGACTTAACCACTTGTGCCACCCACAGCCCACATAAATATATTAGTTACATATAATATATTAATTACAAGAAAATTACCTAATGCCTGCTCATCAGGAAAAAGAGGACATTTAAATTTTTTTTGGACACAAAGCTAAAAAAGAGGATGTGTCCTATATGGTCACTCTGAACTAAAACAAAATTCAAAAACACTTGTGCACCCCGGATCTAGTAAGATACTGCTCATTAGCTGAATCCATTCATTTAATATACCTGGTCTGTTGAAGAATGAGTTAACCCATACCACTTACCTTTAGCTTATCTCTAGCTGTTTGGCCATCCTGATTGCCTCCTTGACACTGTTCAGGTTTCATGAATATGGCTACAATCCAGAGTAACTACGGGACCTTTTACACCGATGTAGGTACGGTGCCACCTATGGAAAACCTATGGGAAATGCATAGAGCAATTCAGAGTAAGTGCCTCTCATGTCTTCCCATAGTTACTTTGGATTGTAGGGTGTATTTCTACGTACTTCACACATATATATCATCTTTACAACCTGGCCAGGTGTGTGCTAGGTGGGGGGCGCAACATGGGGACTGGGTCACCGCAAAGTGAAAGTCAACCTTCATTAACAGAATTACTAAAACTCACATCCTTATTATTGGTATGGTACTTCCTCTCTCACAGCAGGAAAGCAAGACAAGAGATTTTCAAATAGTAAGCCTATATGGCCTTTTGGTTCCGCTTTGTTTAACGATTCTCATTGAAAATAGTAAGGTTTGTCAATACTTGTGATTTCCTCCTCCCCTTAAACGTTCCCTGGAGAGAGAAAGGAAAATGTCAGGTCTGTTTTTTAAAAGTATTTTTCCAGTCCTGCTACTTGGTCAAAAAGTGTGAAATGTTGAATACAAAGCTGTTTGTCTTAATATCTCCGGGATGTGCGCCTGTGCGCGCGCACACACAGACTCACACACACACACACACACTGGCCAATCTGCCAGACCTTTTCTCCTCATGCTAAATTTACCATCAAAATCCATTCTCCACGTTTGGAGGAGCCGCCGCCGCTGGCTTCCCACCACTTAGGGCTGCTTCCGCTAAGTATTTTGCACACATTTTAACCCTGAATTTAAATTCAGACTAGGAAATTCCAGCATCAGTGGTTTTCTTGTTCCGGTCCCCCCACAATAGGATAGGAGTAGGTGAGCTCCAGGCTTCTGGGCACTTGAGATGTGGCACGTGCTTTTTCCCCCTTTACCTAGTGATGCTCCAGCCTGGAGCAGAAGGAGAAGTTAAGTAGGAGACCCGTTTTAACTCATGGGTGTCAAATTCATTTTATATATTGGGTTGCGTAGCACTCATGGCACCTGGTGAGCGCTGGGAGTGAGTGATAGCCAGTGCAATCCTAAGCATGTCTACTCAAAAGTAAGTCCCATTGTATTCAATAGTACTGACTCCCAGGAAAGTGTGGTTAGGATTGCAGCCATCGTTAAATAGGAAGTGATGTCATTAAGCCAAAGATGGCCAGAAATAGGCGCTCATAGAGAAACTCATTAACTGTAAACTACCAATGAGAAAATGTGCAAAATTTCATTTTCAAGGTATCGCATATGGCCGGAAATGTCTGGATTTGACCTCTTTTTTTAGCATCCTGTCTGGATGTCCTCCAAAAGGGCTTCATTGTCCTCCATTTTGGCTTCATTTTGGAACTTTGCAATGGTACGCAGAACCCCATCATGTCATATGTCGTTGGATTTGTATTGAAGAGCAGAATCCAATGCAAAAATCAGTTTTGAAATATCTAATTCCTATCAAATGTTATGGCAAGAAAAAGTAAAAATATGCATTGAGCTCTATGGGAAAATGAACGTGCTCAAATTGTGGTTTTACCTGTGAGTAGGCTAACATGCCATTGTCCACCAAAAAGACCAGGCTGAGATGATTCCAAGACGTTGTCCTCCTTTTGAGATTTGGGCATCTGGTCATGATGGGAAAGCCAATTATCACATCTGCCCTTTCAGCAGCACAGCTTTTGCAGTAGCAGAGTGACCATATGTCCTCTTTTTCTAGGACATTTCCTTTTTTTTAGCCTTGTGTCCTGGAAAAACCCCCCAAACTTCAATGTCCTCCTTTTCCTTGTGAGCGGGAAGCATGTTGCCTTCTTTAATGTTCGGTATACGAGGGGTGCACAAACCATTTTCTCATCTTCTGTCTTTGAAAAGAAATCCATAAGGAAAATTTTCTTTGTGTTAGCAGCTGTGCATAATTTTTTTTAAAGCATATAATTTATGCAGTGTTAAAAATGTATCATAAAACGGCTAGGCAGCCTGGAACATCTTAGTACGGTTGCATTGCAGGCTGAAGAGGCAAGCCGCAGTATCTAAAGACAGGGTGGACCATATAGAATGGAGGACGGAGTGCCTCTATCTTTAAGCATTTCACCGAAGAGGAAATTGAGGCAGGTTTAGCTCATCATAGAAGGGTTTAAAAAGCAGCACCTGCCTCAATCCCCTCTTCTATGCAATGGTTAAAGGTAGAGGCACTCTGTCCTCCAGTCTATATGACCACCCTGTTTAAAGAGCTCTTGTAGATTACACCAAAACTATACCTAGAACAGCATTTTGTTACGTACACCTAGACGAGGCTACACCTAGATCAGCATTTGCTCCTGCTTTAATGTTGCATTTATCTAGCATGATTAGTACTCAACATCCTCCATACATTCATATGCAGTATAATCTGTCAACCGGGCAGACTGCTCTCAGTGCACCCCAGCTGCGTCGCACCACCAGGCAGGGGTGGGCCATGCCCACGAGGGTGCCTGGGGTCTGCGGCAATGTCAGCTGCCCACCCAACCCATCTTGAAACACAGACCAAGGAGTCTAACACATTTATCTAGCATAATTATTACTCGACATCCTCCACACATTTATATGCAGTGTATAACCAGGCCTCCGTCAGTTTTGGAAGACTATGGTTAGATTGTTATGGAGGATAGGCTGTTACCCAAGCAGCAAATCCCCCCTCTCCACACCACTGAATTAGTCCAATGGAAAGGCAGAGCCAATATGATTGGATTCAGCTGGCATCGCAGAGCTGGGCTAAGGACAGGAGCTCACCCTGTCTTGTGGGGCTGAACCGGGTCTCGAACCCTGGCCTGCTGGTTAACAGGCACAGTGTCTTAGCCACTTGCGCCACCCACAGCCTGCATGTAATCTATTGAAAACATAACCATCTGATCATTGTCACATCTTGTGGCAATGAGTTCCATACGTCAAGTAAGCCATGCTTGCAAATCTCCTGAACTGAGCTAGCCGCATGACTGTAGTAGTGCAATGCTAAGCACGTCTACTCAGAAATAAGTCCCATTGTGTTCAATAGTACTTACTCCCAGGATTAGGATTGTAGCCTTAGTTGCAGCCTTAGTTCAGATTCCTATGGTGTAGGATCACAATTTGTGCACATCATTGCAAATTCTACCCCACTCACCCCAAACTGGGGCAGCATGTCAGAATTTTCAGAGCTGGTGGCATGGAAGGTTTTTACTCTGTACTTAATGGTTGTGTGAATGGGAGCTTCAGTGATACTAATCTTTGTGTTTGGGAATGGGATGAATTGGGGGAATGCACATGGAAACCTATTGCCCTCTCTAGAATGCCAAACAGGATATCATACGGTATTGGTTATGGATCTGGGTGCAAGAGAGAGCAACTTTAGGATTGTTTCCCATCTTCCTTCCTTTGTTTTCCAACTTCTGCAGCTGAAATTCAGATTTTGGGGACACAGAACTAATTTGGGGGCACTCAGTGAAGCAGTGTGTCCATTATTATCTATATACTGTATACTGTACATATAACTGAAAAGTCACTGACTGACTCACTCACTCAGACTCATCAACGCCCAGACAAAACCATTGGACCTAGAAGTATGAAATTTGGGGTGGGTGTTCCTTCCATGATGGAGGCACCTACTAAGAACTAGTTTTTGGAAATTTCAACCAGAAGGGGGTAAAAAGGGGTGCAACATATTTTTGTCCTATACTTAACATTGAAGACTGACTGATCAGCATCCAGCCAGTTTGGTGCCCAGTGCCTGATGCATTGGGAGGGAGGGTACATGGAGGAGGACAGCATGCTATTGGGGGGGGGGGTTTGGTGCGCATATGGTAGGGTTTGGGTTTATATGGTGGGTTGGTGCACATATGGGGTGGTGATGCACATATGGGGTGGTGTTGTGCATATGGGGTGGTGTTGTGCATATGGGGTGGTGATGCGTGTGGGGTGTTGTGCAACGAGGGAATGGCTTATGGGGGGTATTTTACTCCCGCAACGTGGGTACGTTTTGCTAGTATGAAAAATAATATGGGAAAAACTCTTCCGTGGTGTCTGAGTTGACTTTTGGGGTGGTGTGATGATTCAGGGAGGCAGTTGCCAGCGTAGAATATGTACTGCTCACTCTGGGGCCACCAACTTCATGCCTTTCTCCTCTTGCCTTGGGAACTAGTGTAGAACAGGCTTATGCTTGCAAACTTGACCACATCATCTCTGCATCTGGGTGGCTTTGCTAATTGGGTGCTTGAATTCTCCCTTTTGTTAGGGCTGATTGGCTATTTTACAGCTCCTGTTGTGGCTGGTTGATTGACTGTTTTGCATTCACCCCCCTGTTGCGGTGTCTGATTGGCTAGAGCAGTCTAGGCCCCACTGCGTGCTGAGAAGGACGCCTTATCGTTGCGCACGTTTTTGCATGAGATGAAATGGAGGCAGGTTTAGCACATCATAGAAGGGTTTAAAAAGCAGCACCTGCCCAAATTCCCAACTCTATACAATGGTTAAAGGTAGAGGCACTCCGTTCTCTATATGTTCCGAACACTATATGTTCACCCTGACTCAGTTATCTCTGCCAATGTCATGGGCAATGCCAAGCAGAAACAGGTGGGATTAGATGCCCAGTTGGCTATAATGTGCCAGTCGCAGCAGGTGGGCTGGCTGGGCTCAAACTGTATCTCACAACCCAATTTTTGGTGGGTCTCAAGGCCAGCACTACCCAGAAGCCTCAAAGCATTTGGTGCCATGTTGCGCCCCAAAATGCGTTGCTGCTTTGGAGAAGCACCAGCACGTGAACCACTTTGTTGGCCACACTACACCACAGAAGGATGTGAGGATTTGCTTTCTATATAGTGCAATCTGGAAGTGACAAGGCATCCTCGGCCATAACTTCATGGCAGCAAACTGAGAATCACTGTAATCTGTAACATTGTAAACTGGCAAGCATGAGATGAGATGTCAATAACAGCATTGAGAACCCAGCAAATCCACACAATGTGCTGCCAATTTGGTGATGTGGTCTTTCTGTAACGGCGCTGAACTTCTTTCCCTTGAAATCTAATGCTGAGGCTTAGGTTAAGCAGATGTGGGGGGCAGGAGGGGGGAAGAGAGCAAAGGATGTTTGTTCATCATACCTTCTTATCTGCATTTGTGGCTTGTATTGATGGGTGGGAGGAGGCAAGCCGGTGCTGGAAATCCGTTAATATGGATTAATTATCTCTTAAACTGCTCATTTATTCTCAAAACCAGTATGGTTAAAACATAGTAAACACCCCCTCTCTGTTAAAAAAATACCGTTTAAAAATACCATTAAAAAAATTCAGACATATGCAGGAAAACTAATCATTAGTAGTGATTCCAAGGATGGGAAAAGTTCTAAATATGTGAGTGTGATCTTGTGTGGGTGGCTCTCAGGACACTCTTTGTGTCAATCACGTGGGCATCCCACGAGACCCCAAAGAGGGGAGGACTCCGCCAGCAATACTGAAGTGTATGTGATGGGCAGACCATGAGTTTCATTTCTGGTGATGCCGCAGCAGTGGCAATATAGAGCCACTATATGGGCAATATATAGCTGCCCCCATTCATTGTTTGGGGAAGGAAGTGAGGCAAAACATGCTGTAATGATCCTGTAGTTCTTTCCACATAAAAGTCTTAACCCGTGTGTAAGGGTGTCTGAATTTTCTGGCCAACGTTCTGTGTCAATCAAATGGGCTGAGGAGATGCAACTGTCAACATTCCAACTGTCAACTGATAACAGGCCAGCCTGAGAAGAGGCTGGGGGCTATAGAGGAGAGGGCAGCTGAGATGCTGGAAAGGAAAATGGTTAATGTTGTTATATTGTACCTAGGCGAGCGACAGCTGGGGGATGTTACTAGTTCTGTAATAAATACAGGTATCCCTAACTTTCTGATATTTCATTTTCTGACACTCTTTCAACACCTTTCAATTATACCCAGAACTCCGTCAATGAATGTTTGCTCTTTCAACCTCTCTCTCTGCAGTTCTAAAGGCCAAAACTGCCCTCCCCCATGTTGTAGCTCCTGGTCTAACTCCATCCCAAAGGAGTGATGAGAATCCATTTGCAGAAATCTTTGTGTCACAGCAAGAGTTTGCAAGACAAAAGGAGCATTTGCAGTTTGCTAGCTAAAAAGAATTGGAAGCAATATTTATAAACTTAAAAAGATGGGGTTCCACTTTTCAATGTTTTTTTTTTTCACTTTTGGACGGTGCTCCGGTTCCTAACATATGCCATAAGTGGGGGATGCCTATAGATAAGGATGATAAGAAGTGGATAAGAAGCCATATGGAACATCCCTAGTACCTACCTTTCTTTCCTTAACAAATTAAGATTCTCCATAACTTAATGTCAATCAGCTCTCTTAACAACATTACTAACAACATTATTAACAACAAATTAAACTTGGCTCATTTTTTGGCCTGGACCCTTCTTCATTTGAGTTGCTCTCTTTTTATCTCTGGTCCTTCTTAGTCAGCGGTTCTTCCCGTTCGTTCTCCTTGTGCAAAGACTGACTCCAGCTGCGGATTCTGTCTCATCCTCAGCGCCTCGCCGCCTCTGGTCATCTATTTTCTTTCCCCAACTTTTCTATTTTTCTGTCCCTGTCTAAAGCCTCCTGTAATCCATTTTTTGACTTTCATCCATGCTCTTGTCCTTAACCAGAAAGGGCAAGGTACTGATCTAGAAATGGTAGGCAGTTGCCCCCAGGTAGGATGTTGTGATGTGGCTGCACAAAGAATGAAAGGGACTCATATCCAGCTCTACGGGAAGAGAAGGAGATCCATCAAAGGTCACCTTGCCAAGATCAAACTTGGAGCTGGCCCTGGTGACACCTGAAAATCAGGGGTATTCAGGTGACTCCTAAAATTCAGGAGGGGGCAATGGGAACCTGAGAATTTCTCACCTTTTCCAGGAACATAATTCAAAATCTAGAGAACCATGTAAATACTATATTAACACAGCTGGTAGTTCTGTACTATAACCCTTGTTTTTTCCATATTCCCAGAGGCAGCAGCAATGCCAGAATATATACAGGAGACACGGGCAGCCTTTCTACATTACATCAGGACTCTGTACCTTTTAATAGTGATGTCAAAAAAGGAATTTCAGCCGGTGCTGCTTGTCAAGTCATTGGGCTGTGCGGTCTGAAATGTGGCACAGGACCAAAAAGACTCACAATCACAGCGATTAAAGATACGGCATCCCGGTGTTGAAAGTTTGACCCTCCTTGCTCCTTGCTCTCCTCCGTCCTGTACAGAGCTATAAAATTGGAAATGCGGTAGCCCTGCAGGAAAGCGTGACCTCTTCTGCGACCGCCGACAACGGCCGGTGAAAAGTTGGCAAAGTTGTTTTACCTGTCGAACCCCTCGGCTCTGCACCCGTAATGCCCCTTCCGCTAGACCTTGGCAAGTGAGATCTCGCTTTGACTCTCTGTGCGCCTTTGTCTGAAGCATTGGGGGCAGAAGGTGGCCAGCATTTTCTGCTGCCCTAAATGAGATTTAAGGCTCTCATTTGCAATTATATGCACCTGACATATGCTCAATGCAGGGAACGGATGTGCTTTGCTATTATAATGATTTTTTAAAATGCCCTTTCATATTGCAATGTGAATCACTGATGTGCCTGGGAATGTTGTCCCTTATGTGCCTCGCATACTGCTGTGATGCTCAGGCAAGAGGCAGATGTCAATACCTTAAGGTGTCACAACAGTGTGGGACAAGGTACCAAAATGTGTTTCCTTTACATCTATTTAGCTCTGAAATAAGCAACTAAGAATCGCCCAAGCCAGAGGTGGCCTGTTAACATCTCCTCTCCCTTGCCATTAAAAGAAAAGGCTAACATATCATTGTACTAATCAGTTTACTTGTCTCATTTTTGCTGAGAGCCTTTTAGTAATAATCTTCATTAATCTAACAGGCCATATATCATCTCTTAGATTCCGGACATTGTGCTGCAGTAATGGAAAAATCAGGCGCTTTCCAGAGGTGGTGGGGATCAGAGGTGTAGCTTAGCGCTCTAAAATCGGAGTTAGCTACATCAATCGGAAACGGTCTTTGGAGGGGGAAGCATTGCGCTACTCACAAGTAGCAAGGTGAAAGTTGAGTTCTACAAAGGTGGAAAGGCAAAGGAGAGGCACGTGAACCTGACTCAAACTCTGACCATTAAAGGATTCATCACGATCCCAGCATCTGGGAGTATAAGTTGCAGCTGGGGGAGTCTTGAGTATGTGCATCAATATAAGGGAATCTTATTAGACTTTTTTTGCAGCAGTATTAATTTACTAGGCACTGTTCACATGCAAAGAGAAGTTATTGTTGCAGAAACTTAAATCAAAAGCCAAACACCCTGCAACGAGCCGGGAAGGAAGATTCAATCAATGCATGAAATGCTTTCCGTGCAGAAAGCATATTTAAAAAATACAGCAAGCTTTTAAAACGTAATAAACAAATTCGCATCTGCTACCCGAGTGCCTCTTAATCTGCCCACTCAGACTGGTCTTATTTTTTTCCTCCTAAGAGGAAGAAAGTGAGCCCAGGAACTGCAGGAAAGGGGTGAGAGTTCCTCTTGTAAGAGATTCCCGGTTAATAGGTTGGGAGGCTGGGGATGTGTTGGTTAGTGGCCAGTAGATGACCCTTAATGGGAGTTAAATGTTGGGGCACTTATAGAGATGGGTTGGAATAGGACAGGTCAACAGATCTTGTTGCCATTTACAGCTTCCTGGGCAGAGAGAGAAAGACTGAAAGAGAAAGCTGGAATATTTTGAGGTCCAGGAATTTCTGGGAATCTGATGTGGAGTAGCAGACCAGGTTCCTGATAGCATGGTCGAAAGGTGCGAAAAGCTGCCAAAGGGCGCAATCCAGAGTAACTACAGGGAATCCTTGCTCCAGTTTAAGAACAACTTACTCTGGATTGCAATATGAATTTCCCATAGGTTTTCACTAGGTGGTGCAGTAACTATGGGTTTGTAGTTACACGTAATGTAGTTACTCTGGATGGTAGGGTAAGGTAGTAGATTGGCTGCAGATGGAGCATCTGTCTTCCTTTACTAGTCCTCCTTGTCCCTGGATATGAATAAGGGGAGTAATGAAAAAGAAGAGGTGTGGAAGTAGGGTTGCATAATTCTCTTCCACAAAATTGGGACAGGACCCTTTTCCCCATTTGCCGGTATGTGAACACAATCCCCCCAAATTGGGATTGTCCCTGTTTTTCGGGACATATGGCAACCCTATGTGGAAGAGAGTTGGTGGGCTAGAGACGGGATGCCCAGACCTCGGCACAGGGGACCAGATACAGGCCCACGGTGAGCCTGGATGTAGTCGACAACAAGCCCCCTTCATCTGGCCGAAAGGCAAGTCCTGTAAGCTCTGCTCCCCTCATTGCTTATGTAAGTGCCTAGGAACTGGTTTGAAGATCACCCCCACTCTCTGAGTCAGAAAATGTTTATGAATTGATTTGAATTCATTAATAAGTTCCATCTACAATATATTCATTTATGTAAGGAAAGGTAACGATCCCTGGCAGGTTGCCCTGACAGCTGTGACTGGCTGCAGGTTGCCCTGTTGTGTATACAGGCACAAGCCACAGCTGTTGGGTGCAGCACTCATCCCCAATTCAGCCAAGTGTCGGCATTGTCTGAAGATGCCTCTGTGGTCACATGGCCAGTATGACTGCATGGAACTCTTTTTACCTTCCACCAACGTGGTACCTACTTATCTACTTGCATTCCTAGGTTTTCAAACTGCTAGGTTGGCAGGAGCTGGGCTAAGGACGGTGGCTCACTCTGTCTTGCAGCACTCGAATCTCGAACCCCGGCCTCTCAGATGACGTGCACGGTGTGGCGTCTTAACCAGCTGAGCCACTGCATCCCATAAATCCATTATTTAAATCCATTCAAATTTGAAATGTAAACCAATTCTTTTTCCCCTGCCTTTGTCAGAAAGATGTGATGGCCATTCTGCCAAAAGGTTTGGACATTCCTGGACTAAAGTGTCTTTGATGCTCTAGTCTGGAGGGTCTCCAAACCCCAGCCTGAGACCAGATGTGGCAAACCTTTACATCTCCACTTGTATATTTTCTGTTTTACCAAATGGTACAGGTCCAACCTTGTTATACATGGATTTTTTTATACACGGATTTGGCTCAACATGAATGGCCACTGCAAATCACAGTTTTAAAAACTGCTTTTATACTGTTGTAGATCGGTGGTAATGCAAGCAATGATTCCATTTTTCTGTACCAGAAACAAAACCCCTGCAGATATTTTGGCACTACCTTATTCAAATAGGTGCAGTAGAGAGCAAGAAACCTGGAAGTGGGTCTTATTTTACCAGGGTTTTCTTCATACACTGATTTTTTTATCCACAGGAAGTTCTGGAAAGGGACACTACTGGATAAAGAAGAACACATGTATACAGTGGTGGGATTCAAATAAATTAACAGCAGGTTCTATGTCCTAATAACCTAAATTAACAATAGGTTCTATGTCCCATTAATAACCGGCTCTCAGAACCAGGCGCTCATTAGCCAAGGGTTCTATAGAACCTGTGAGAACCCCCTGAAGCCCATCACTGCCTGTATACCGAAATAGGGCTGCCATGGAACCTCTCTTGGGGTATGTTGCATCAGATTCAGTCTAACCTATCGGTGAAGCTAAAACTGGCACTGCTTAGGACCTTTTAGGATGGAACAGCTGCTCAGAGTCAATGCAAAGCTATTTTTTCCCCCAAAGAAGATTGTGGCAACGCTTGTACTTTCACTTGCTTCTGTGGTCTTACATTTGGAAACATGAGATTTCTCTGTGTTATTCGCTCCCCCCCCCCCAGTGCTCCCCCGTTAATAAAAGCTTCCAGGCCACCGCAGCTGGTTGAAACAGTGAGCAGAGGGAAGAAAAATTAATATCTGGAACTTCAACTGAGTGGATCTTATTGAATTCTTGTTACCGGGCATATTGAAGGGCGTTTGCAGAGTTGACACAGTGGTAATGCGGCAGGCTGGCGGAAGATGGATTTAAGTTTTGCTGAGGCAGTTCTGGTCCCTGTTCTGTTCAAAAGGAGGAGGAAAGCCGAGCGCTGTGACCTAAAAAAAATCCCTCTGGGGGGCAAGATCCTGTTTATCTGGCTAGCACTGTTAATATATTACACACACAACATTAGCAAGATCGCGTCAGCCTGATAGGTAAACCTGCTTTAATTACCTTTTTGTTCAGGCAGGGTTATTCTCAACAGCGTTTTCTGCAATCATTAATTTATCTGTTAGTTAAATTGGGATCCTGGCCTCCAAGGAACTCAATATATATTCACATCAGCCCTGTGAGGTAGTTTGAATTGAGAGTGATTTGCTAAAGGCTACGCAGTGGCCTGGTTTGGAAGTCATGATAACCAATCATTTTTATGAGTGGGACAACTATTCCTCCTTCGACTTCTTGCTCCTTCATCTTTCCATCCCAGATGAATGTTAGTAGAAGAACAGTGATATATCTGAGCTGACAGGTCTATACACTTCGGCTCTCCCATTAAAATGCATAGGAAAGTCTCAGCCATGTACCGACACTTACCAAAATGCATTTGACATGCATGCAGGACAGGCCGACATGGGCTTTTTGGTAGCCGCTCCCAGGCTTTCGAATACTCTTCCCACAGACAATTCATCTGACATTGTGGTCTACCACACTATGGGCGCAATCCAGAGTAACTATGGGGAGTCCTTGCTCCAGTGTAAGAACAATTTGCTCTGGATTGCAATATGAATTTCCCATAGGTTTTCACTAGGTGGTGCAGTAACTACGAGTGCACATAATGGGCGCAGTCCAGAGTAACTATGGGGAGTCCTTGCTCCGGTGTAAGAATAATTTGTTCTGGATTGCAATATGAATTTCCCATAGGTTTTCACTAGGTGGTGCAATAACTACGGGTACACGTAATGTCAGTTATGTGCTCCCATAGTTACTCTGGATTGTAGCGAATGTCTCTTACATGCTCCCATAGTTACTCTGGATTGTAGGGTATGAGTATTCCTTCCACACTGTGACATGAAGAAACAGTTCTAGAAATCAAGCACAGTTAATGTATCCAAGGAAAAATGTATATTGAACTTTTATATTTATTCCCCACCTTTCCCTTGCCCAAGGCTGCTTACAACAGATTCTTTCATCCTCACAACAACCCTGTGAGGTAGGTGAGGCCGAGTGGGAGTGACTGACCCAAGCTCACCGAGGAGACTTCATGGCTAAGGAGAGATTTGAACCTGGATCATCCAGATGTCAGTTCAACTCCCTAACTTCTAACCGTGCCCCTAACCACTGGGTTGTGATGCTCAGTGATTCACATTGTGGTGCACCCTGGAAATTGTAAACTGAATGTCCAGCAACAATTGTCAGCCAGACTACGGGCTCAGTCCAGAGTAATTACAGGGAGTTCTTGCTCCTGTATAAGAACAATTTGCTCTGGATTGCAATATGAATTTCCCATAGGTTTTCACTAGGTGGTGCCATAACTATGGGTGCACGTAATCTCTCTTACGTGCTCCTGTAGTTAATCTGGATTGTAAGGTATATTGAAGAATCGGCAGTTGGTGACAGTTGGCAGCCAGACTTCAATGTGGAATTCCTGGCTCTCAAAATACCCAGCAACGGAACATTAACGTCTGATTTAACATAAATCCATGTATGTGCCAGATGCTAAATATAAATAAATAAATAAATAAATAAATAAATAAATAAATAAATAAATCCCTAACCACTACACCACCCTGGCTCTCAACTTGCCTTTCCCCCCTTCTTCCATAGAGGAATGGTATATAAAGTGGCTGAACCCAGTGGGTTTGGGAGTTGTAGGAAGTCTTTGGCAAGGTGTTTTGGGTCTTGAACTGGCCCTCCATTATACCAGATGTGGTATCTGAAACTGGTTTAGCTTTGGGTTTTGGGTCTTGAACTGGCTCTCCGTTATACCAGATGTGGTATCTGAAACTGGTTTAGCTGTCTCTCCTGTAAGGTTCCTGTATCCCGGTATCAGGTAGGTTTTGAACCCATATGTCAACCCAGTGTCAACATGCTATCCATTCATGTCCAGCCATAAAGGGGAAAAAAGATATATTTTGAAGCTGGAGCGAGAGAGGCAAATTAAATATACTTCTGGGAATCTTGCCCACTTTATTTGTGGGGAAGAAATCAAGAGCCTTTGGGATCAGCTCGAGGAAACGACAGGAAGGTTTCCATCACTTAGTTCGGCTGCTCGCCTAGCCATTTTCATCCCTTAAGAGACTCAGTGATTCCTTCCCAAACCGTTCTTGCGTTTGCTTTGCCTTGCCTGTTACCAGGAGGGGCAAAATCATAATTACACCGGTAAGTGATGGAGGCCCGAAAAAGGAAGATTTACCGTAGGCTGATGAATCGGCTCCCTTTGGACCGCCATTCCCTTCCCGTCTCTGCTGGAGATGTGCAACGGAGTAGTGAAGGAAATATTTAAGTGAAGTTTTATGAGGGATCCCCTCCTGTGCATTCGCTTAATTTGATATGAAATGGCAGTCTGGAAAGACACACGTTGCCAGTCGGCATCTGCTATGACTGTTTCGCTGTTTCGCACCATGTTCGTTTTGTGGGCTTTACAAGCTCTGAGCGGATCAGGAGCAAGATACAAGTGATTATTGAACAGTGTGTATGTCTCTCTCTGTGTATATATAGAACACACATATATATAGAACAACGTTTTTTAAAAAAATTGCTTTTGTTTCAGATTCAAGAGACAAATACGGAGAGACTCCGGAGAAATGTTTCTCTGCAGGAAGAGAAATTGGGTTGTCGGAAACCCCAAGCAATATACTGGGTAAATCTCACCAAAGAAGTAAACTCATGGCCTATTATGGGATGCCCAAATCCTGGCCCAGGCGGCAAATACGGCCCTGTGCAAGCCATTGAGTTTTCTGTCTCCTTTACCGCCAGGGGTCTTTTTGAGGGGGTACTCAGTGATACCGAATACTGGCACCTCTATGGTGAGTACCAGCACCTCTGTGGCCCCCAAGCAGATATGCCTATGGATACAAATATAATGCCTCTTTACCCTAGCACAGTTTCCTTAACTAATAAGGGACACAATTTTCATTTTTTTACTTAATTAAATTTGATTTTTTTGGGGGGGGGGATAGGATGGATAAAATCTTCTTCGACTCCAGATAGGTGCTTTAGCTATACCACTAGCAGAGCAAATGGATGGCGAACTGCTTGGAAGAAGGAGGCAGCTTTTTCTCCAATTTTCTTGTTAAAAATACCCTGGGATGACATAGGGCGCAATCCAGAGTAACTACAGGGAGTCCTAGCTCCGACGTATGAACAATTTACTCTGGATCGCAATATGAATTTCCCATAGGTTTTCACTAGGTGGTGCCATAACTACGTCGACATAAATGTCTCTTACATGCTCCCATCGTTACTCTGGATTGTAGGGATAACTTCTAGTTGTGACATCACTTCTGGGCAACGGTTTGAGCTTTGTGCTGGGCTACCTGGTCATTAGCTATGAAACCGGTTGAAACCATGTGTGGTCCCAGTAGCATCTGGTGGGTCACAATAAGATTCAGGAAGCTATTTTAGATGGGCCCTCAACCTGATCCAGCAGGGCTCTTCTTATATTCTTGGACTGAACATTATCGGTGTGGACGCTATGAGATGGACCAAAATCTGACTTGACAGACAGCAGCTTCCTTTGTCCATATTACAGTTGACTCAAGGGAGACCCCAGAGGGTCTTGATGTGGACAGGTGTGATTGGAGAAGGTGGACCATTAGGCCCAGGGACCTGATGTTTAAATGCTTTTGCATAGGATGCCAACTAGCCTAAGACGAGCCCTGAAACATTATTTGATGCTGTGTATTTTGAGACTTCAGGGTGTTGAAAGCCCAGGTGGGGGTGAAGTCTCATGGTGAAACAGATGAGGTCAGCAAGTCTGACCCCCAAATCTGTGCTGGCCATGGAAACCCACTCCCCTTGTTTCTGCCGGCAAAGTTCCTTTCAGAGCCATTATCTGGGATAACTTCCACGAAACAGGCCTGCCTTGTTAATGCTGCTATAATTAAGTGACGGCACTGCCACTTCCCAGCTTCCTTCTGCCTGCCGTCTCCCTTGAGCCTGCCACGTCCCTGCGAGGAAGCCTGAGGATCCTTCAGCTGCGTCTTTCCTTTCTTTCCCGCCCCCTCTCTCAACACTCACATCTTTTCCATGGCACAGATCTCTTTGCCGGGTAGCTGTTCCGCGCTGTTCTTTTATTAGCAGCAATGCTTATCTCTTTTATAGGGTTGGGGATGCATTAACTAATTGCCTGCTGAAATAAATGCCTCTGAACCGAATCAAAAGGTAGCTCCCCCTTTGTGCAAATACATGTCCAGCTCTCCAGAAATGGGGTGGGGATGGACACGTATGGGCTTTCTCTGACGTAATTTCAATCCGAGGATTTAATAGCAACCTACTAGTCGGAGGTCAGTGCAAATAGATGGTTTTCATTTAAATTTGATTTCAGAAATGTGGTTTCAAAAATCCCCCCTCCCTTTCCTGCCTTGCTAAGTGGCAATTTGTCAGACCTGGCATCATCTGTGTGCAGACCCAGCCTCTTGAATATAAGATGTGGACATACAAAAATCATGATGGTCCATTCGGGGGAAAAATAATCTCCAATAAAAGGCGATGCATTTCATTAGGATCAATTTAAATATTGCTAAGAAGTTAGAAGTTTTTGAGTTTTCCAAGTCTTTCCTGCAGGCTGGGTGTGGAGGAAAGCAATAGATGGAGCAAAGAGATGGAGGAGACATACCCTACAATCCAGAGTATCTACAGGAAGACGTAAGAGGCACTTACTCTGGATTGCTCTAGGCATTTCCCATAGGTTTCCCGTAGTACTGTAACTACGTCTGTGAAAAAGGTCCTGTAGTAACTCTGGATTGTAGCCATACTGTATTTACTTGAATCTAACATTCACTCTTTTCAGCCAAATTCAGTCTCCAAAATCAGGGTGCACATTAGAGTAGATGGTTACCGGTAATTGGATTTGAGTAAATTTGGTATTTTGATTATAAGTATAGGGTCGCATTAGATTCGATGGCACATCTGATTCAAGTAAATATGGTATTTGGGCATGATGTACTGTAAATCAGAAGTCCCAGGCTCTGCAACTGTCTTCGCATGGAGTGCAGGAGATTTTATGCAGATTTAACATGTTTTGCCTCTGCTGGAAGTCAAAAAGATCCCAGTTTGCAGGACTGAAACTGAAATACCTGCATGTGATCATAACTGTACATCTTTGTGCTCCAAAATAATTATGCTTGTCCTTCAGAGTCCCCAAGGCAAGCTGTAATTTTTTTTTTTTTAAATCCCAATATTGGCTCTTTCTGGCCTGTTTTGTCTTGGTGACATCCTAGCTTTCGAAGGCAGTTCGGTGGGAAACTTTTCGAAGGCTTCCTCTGGCTATGCCAAAGGGTTACAAACTGAGATACCCTCTGCCCTCGTGGCCATCCACAGAAAGGAAAAACTAAGTTATGTGACATCTATAGAGGTAACCATGCTGCCTGTGGCAGCAAATCCACCCCCTTTGGGGCACAATAAAGACTTAGGGCTCAATCCTAACCAACTTTCCAGCACTGGCATAGCTGTGCCAGTGGGGCATGTGCTGCATCCTGTGGAGCAGTCAAGGCTGGAGGTAAGCTTGTCCCTTACCTCGGAGTAAGGGGAGCACTTATGAAAGTTGTTTATGGTTGCTCTCTCTGTAATAGATAGATAGATAGATAGATAGATAGATAGATAGATAGATAGATAGATAGATAGATAGATCTATTGCTGAAATTTATACCATATATTTTGTGGCTGAAGCAGTGTTTTCTGTTGGCAAGCAGACCGACCGACCGACCGACCGACCGACTGATCGATCGATCGATCGATCGATCGATCTATCTATCTATCTATCTATCTATCTATCTATCTATCTATCTATCTATCTATCTATCTATCTATCTATCTATCTATCTATCTATCTATCATAGAGAGAGCAACCCTAAGCAACTTTCATAAGAGCTCCCCTTAGATATCGATAGATAGATAGATAGATAGATAGATAGATAGATAGATAGATAGATAGATAGATAGATAGATAGATAGATAGGCAGGCAGGCAGGCAGGCAGGCAGGCAGGCAGGCAGGTAGGTAGGTAGGTAGGTAGGTCTGCTTGCCAACAGAAAACACCACTTCAGCCAGAAAACATATGCTGAGATTTACAGCATATGTGTTGTGGCTAAAGCAGTGTTTTTTTGTTGACAGGTGGATCCATGTATATAAACACATATGCATACAGAAAAAGTGGAGAAAAATAGAAAACCACGTCTCATCATGTCAACTGCAGATCTGAAAGTCGCTGTGCTTCAACATGGAAACTACAAAGGCTGTTAACTTGACCTGGCCACGTTCAAATTCATCCTGATGTTTGATTAAGTTTGTTCAGGCTGGAATCAAGATAATGGTTTCTTGTCACTTGGCAGGGTTAATAAACTCCACAAAACTAAGAGCCGCCACATGATTTTGTTATCGGCAATCACTGTAGGTATAAACTGTATTTATCTTATGGCTATCTGGTGCCGCTTTTTAATTTTTACCCCTTTATTCCCCAATTACCCCGTATACAGAACTTAGCTGCTAGCTTCACACATTTACTGAAGAGAAGTATAGTTCATGAAAGTTTACAGTACAATCTTTAAAATAAGGAAGTTTCGAGGGGCAAGTAACGCAGTAGATAACTTTTTACAATCCTTAATCTAAAGCTGGGGGCTCCAAACCCCAGGCCATGAGGCAAGTCTCAATGTGGCCCCCGGCAAGACCCCTATATCCGCCCCTTGGGCAAGCCTGGTAATCCACTCCAATATATTCTTATATGTAATTTTATGTACATTTATTCAAATTTGAAATGTAATTTAGTTTTCTCCCCCACCCCCCGACACAGTGTCAGAGAGATAATGTGGCCCACCTGCCAAAAAGTTTGGAGACCCCTGACGAAAGAATCATGTATTTAGAATGGCTCTGGATAGAATGAACCAGAACTCTTTTTCAAATTTATATGTGTTCATGTACAAATTTATATGTGTACCTGAACAAAATTTATATGTGTACTTGAGGGTTAGAATTTTGAATATTGGGAGAAAACTGTGGGGGTGCCATCCTAATGTGATCGAAGTACTGCCCAGTCAGTACTGCCCGGTCTGATCTGTTACATGGGTTTATATGTCATGCAGGCTTATATGGTGGAAAAACCCCAAGATTATCTCAGTGCAGGGAGGAAGGCTTAGGCAACTGTTAGGATCCCTTGGCTCCTGTGATTCAGAGGAATGAGAAATCAGGAGTAGAACTTTGTTCCTTGCTGTGCAGAGCTATGATTGTTATTGTAATTTCATCAGTGTCTGCATTTTCAAAATTGTCCAGCTACTCCAGTCTATCATTTGACTCTCTCTTTATGTAGTTACTACTGACAAGGTCTGATTTTTATGCCTCGATGGCTGTGTAGGTTCCAATTTTGAATATAGATCTTGCTGTGTGTGTCCACTCTTAATGAGGACTATTTTATCCTTATTTTTTGGTAGGGTATTGTGGAATACGTTCTCCATATTAATTCACCGGGACCATGCTTTAAGAAAATGTCAGTGCTAATGTACACAGAGAAAACTCTAGGATGTGTATAGAACTTCTCAACCTTCCCCCAGATTTTTTTTTTTCCAGCCTGTACTGGTGTAGTTCTGATTGAAAGATCTGATTCTTATTGTGCTGAAAAGCAAGATGAAATGAAAACCCAGAAAAATGAAAAGCAGGGTGGAATGAAAACCAGGTTGGGTATACTGGGCAAGTTGGAGCAATGTTGTATAATGGTTACAGTATGGTATACAACAATGTTGTATAATAGTTACATGTATGGGGCATGGATGCAGTTATGCATGGATAATGGTTACATGTATGCATGGATAATGGTTACATATATGGTGCATGGATGCAGGTATAACTCAGTGGTTCAATCCTTGTTTTGCCAGCAGAAGGATGCCAATACAATCCCTGGTACTTCCAGGTAAGAAAGGAAGGACCTCAGGCCTAAATATGGAGAGCTTTTCCATATTAGTAAAACTATGTGGAGCTTGAACATAGAATTGAAAGATCAATATTCAAATCCTCACTCAAAGTTTACTGGGCATATGCCTCCCTTTACTGGGAATATGCCTGCATTTTGCCCACCAGCCAGAATGGCTGTGACAGGGAGAGGCCCCTTGCATGCAGTAGAGAGCCTATAAAACTTAGTGCTTTGACCCCCTCTAGCTATGCCACTATGCATTTGCCCTGAGTGTGCAATTTACTTAGAGAGAAAAGTGGGATATATGTCAAACAAAGGGAGACAGGATGGTGTAGTGGATGGTGTAGGGAGTTGGACTGAGACCTTGAAGATCCATGGTTTATGGCCATAAAGCTTCCTGGGTGACCTTAGGTCAGTCACTCACTCTCAGCCTCACCTACTTCACAGGGTTGTTGTGAAGATGAAAGGATAAAAAGCTTTGTGAGCTGCCTTGGGCATGGAAAGATGGGTAATAAATAAATATAGAGCAGAGGAATTAAATTTTGGAAGCCGCCTTGAGCATTTGCTTTGGCATAGAAAAGTCAGGGTATAAATCCCTTAAATAATAGGGATTTATACCAATTAATACCAATTAATACCAATACCAATTATTGGTATACCAAATATACCAATCCTAAAGACACTTTCCTGGGAGTAAGACCCATTGAACACAATGGGGTTTTTCCTTTTGAGTAGACATGGTCAGGATTGTGCTCAAAGAGACATAATTGGCAAGTAATAATTCAATTGGCGGATCATAAATTCAGGAAAAAATTGGCAGATGATAATTCAGTTAGAATTGAATATCTGGGAAGGTTGGAAAGTGCTGGGTTAGAATAGTGTGTGCTTAAAATACGTGCCGCCACGCCATGGTCCTTGGCCAGGTGGCCCAAACCTCCTAGAGTGTGAGATAGAATCATAGAATCCTAGGGTTGGAAGGGACCTAGTAGGTCATCTAGTCCAACCCCCTGCCTGCAGCAGAAAATCCTCCTAGAGCATTCCCGACAGTTGCTCGTCGAGCCTCTGCTTGAAGATCCCCAGCGAGGAAGAGTCCACCATCTCATGGGACATGTCAAATTCTGTGTGTCACCCTCAATTTGGTGATGGGCCAATTTTTGCTCTTCTTTCCCATTCCCTCTGTCTGCATCTCCAATGCAGTCTTCCTTTGACTTCCAAGCAATCATGCACCTGTATAAGAATCTGGGGATTCACAAACCTCATAAAAGCCAGTGATTTGTTTCCAGTGATTAAGATAGGATGATCGCCCATCTTACTGAATGCAACAAAAGAACATCAAAAGCTGGATCAGGCCAAAGTCACATCTAGTCCAGCTTTCTGGATCTGATAGTGGCTCACCAGATGTTTCAGAGAACACACAAGACAACTCGAAACCTGCTTCCTGGTGCCCACCCTTGCATCTGGCATCCAGACACAGCCCACATCTACAATCCAGAGGATTTTAAAATCAAGGGTTTGCTTCTGGTTAAAATAAATCATAGTTTTCAGACTGGTTGTCCCACGATACGCTCTTTTCCCCAATCCCCCCCAAATCCTGCATCTTGCATGCTGCCCTCTCTGCCTTTGTGCCCATGTGGGCTTTGCATCAGAGTCTAGATTTATTTTTAACACCTCTAGGTGAAATGTTTCTATTTTTCATAAGCCCCGAAAAATGTGGCTTAATTTTTTTAAGCCTCCTCCTTTGAGGAGGAGAAGAATTTTAAAAAGAAGCCTTATAAAAATAGCTCCCTTCCAAGGCTCTTTGGTGCCCCGTCTCTCATTCGGCTGCATTTGTGCGTTGCTTCAGCTGGGCAATAATAGATTTCTTTTCCCTGCTGTGTTTCCTATAGAAATGAGACCTCCTGCCTTGTTTACCTCTTTATTTGTGTTCTGCCATCATTTATTAAGTCAGCACCCGGGAAGAAGGCGTGTTAGGTAACTTGAGGTCCTTCTACTGCGCCAAGAACATCCACTCGCTCAGGTTCACCACACAGCGAGCGACTCTCTTGCAGAGCAGGTATGCGCATTTTTGATGCACAGCGGTCTCTGCTTTTGATTTTTCCTTGTTTTTCTTTTCACATTTCCCCTCTGACATGTGTAGGACAGAGACCATGGGATGCAGATTTAGAGAGACAGAAGCATCTCCGACTCACTTAGCATCAACGGTTCTCCTTGTCACCGGCTTGTCAGGCTAAAGGAAACCTTTTGCAGTTGCCAGATTTTCAGAAGGCCCAGCTGGGCTCGCGCTTCTGCTCTGGCTGCCGATGATGTGCCACGCGTCGAGGACCATCTCCGCCAATTTATTTCTAAAGGGCCCGCAACTGCTGGGACTAATGTATCTTGTGCGTTTCAGCTTTAGATCTGCCTGGGGATTCGGTTTCAGAGATAAGTGGGTCTGACAGCCACGACACTACACCGAGTGTGGTGGGAAAAATAAAGGGAGAGAGACAGGGTAAAGGAAAGATAGAAGGAACCGGTAGGTGCCAATTACTCCTGTAGGTGCTAACACTTGTCTTTTAAGGTGGCGTCTGTGGCATGTGACATGGAAAGCGTGAATTCCTGAGGCTACCTGCTAGTGGCAGCACCATCCTATGTTCCCCCCAACTATCAGGCAGTGGCATAGCTGGACGGGGTGGAGCAGTCAGTCTTGGAGGGAACATACACAGTCCTCTCCCCTTTAGTGCCATTCCAGATGGGGGAACAAAACGGAGTTGTATCAACATAAGAAGATATGTAAGAAGATCCTTCTTAGAGCCCTTCCCAGCCTTCTGCATCCCACAGTGGCCCAACAGAAGGACTTGGGAAACCCACAAATAGACCATAGCCCTATTTTGCCCCATAGTACCTCTAACTCAGTACCTCTAACTCAGGTACTAACTCATAGTACCACTAAATCATAACCCATATGATCAGATTTTTCCAGATTTGTCTTCTTTTTTAGCCTTCTGTCCAGGTGTTCTCCAAAAGGGCTTCATTGTCCTCCATTTTGGCTTCATTTTGGAACTTTGCAATGGTATCATCATATCATATATCATTGGATTCATATTGAAGAGCAAAATCCAATGCAAAAATTGGTTTTAAAATATCTCCTTCCGATCAAATGTTATGGCCAAAAAACTAAAAATCAAAAATACGCATTGAGCGCTATGGGAAAGTGAAAGTGCCCAATAGCGTGGCTTTACTTGTGAGTAGGCAAACGTGCCATTGTCTGCCAGAAAGGCCAGGCTGAGAATAATCCAAGACCTTGTCCTCCTTTTGAGGTTCAGGCATCTGGTCACTGTGCCCTAACTGGTGTTCTGCAGGTTGTCCCCTGCTAGTTGTGACCAAGTCTAAGTGCGGTGCTCATCCCAGTTACAAAGCCAATGATCCAGAATTGTCTGAAGATGCCTCCATGGTCATGTGGCCTGCAGGATGACGTGCCAAAGGCGCATGGAACGCTGTTACCGTCCCACCAAAGTGGTGCCTATTGATTTACTTGCATTGAGATGCTTTCAAACTGCTAGGTTGGCAGGAGCTGGGCAACTGATGAGCAGTCACTTTTCCTGCCATAGTCAGGTCTTGAATCTTTAGATTGACCAGCACAGTGTCTTTAACCAATGTGCCACCTGTTCTTATATGGCTTTGAAACGGCTCTCATAACGAACAGTCAGCATGAAACCTCTTCTCCTCTCCATGGATTTGTGAACCCCCCCCCTTTTTGCTACTGGCCGTCACACCACCACGGCCTGGTGGCAGCCAATTCCCTCCAGTCAATCATGCACTATGGGTAGATGATATATTTTTTTTCTGTCTCTCCCCCTCTCTGGAGAGTCAATTGTACTGGATTGGATTTTCACCCGCGCTGGAGTGTTATGATGAGAGAGGGAGGAAAAAAAGTCTCTATCCACTTTCTCCACACCATGCATCGTTTTATAAACCTCTGTCATGTCCTTCATTTGCGGACTTTTTTCTAAATGGGAAAAGCTCAAACGCAATGGCCTTTCCTTTGCAGGGAAGGTGCTCCAGATATAAGGGGAAAGCTGCGGAGGCATTTTATCGTCACTGATCAGAGGAGCGAGTTCGGAAACTGGAACTTCGCCTGGTATACAGAAGCAAGTGATGATGATTGCTGGCGGCTTGCTGAAGTGTTTGGTTACCTGCGTGCCCCCCAAGAAGACTTTAGCGACATTGGTAGCATGACACCAAAGGTGTGCAATAAATCTTGTCAAGAATGATTATGTATATCAGGCTTAATGCGGCGGCGGCAATTTTCATATTCCAGGCACGAAAGTATCTCTATTAAAACAGCCCAGTCCAAGTGCTGGCATCACTAGGAGGGTGAGACCAAAGCAGGTGGCACCCTTTATGGGGGGTGCAGTCAAAATTTTGGAAAACTTTTGGAAAAATATGTTTAAGAAGAAATAATACCATCATCTTATATATCACTGGAAAGATAATTTCATGGAGAATGTCATGAAACCAATCATGTTGAATTATCTGTATGCTGTCTCTCAAAACTGAGCAATGAGAGTTGTTCTGAGAGCCAGTGGGTCAAAAACATAACAGGGAATCAATCAGGTCAGATGTAGTATCCGAACGTGCATTAAGTAGTGTGAGTGTCATCAAATGTCACTTGATGAGTGTCACTTTTTTGTGGGTTACTGATTTGTGGGGTGACCTGTACATTTATACATCACAACATTAATAACTCTGGGCTCAATCCTAAGCATGTCTACTCAAAAATAAGCCCCATTGAGTTCAATGGATCTTACTCCCAGGAAAGTGTCTTTAGGATTGCAGCATAAGGCTACAATCCTATATTCACTTTCTTGGGAGGGAGCCCCATTCAACCTAGTTAGACTTCTGAGTAGACATGCATTGGATTGCATCCTAAATAACTAAGGAAGGAAGGAAGGAAGAAAGGAAGGAAGGAATTTATTGGGGATTACACCAAATATACATTGCATTTAGGCTGTATGTATGAACATTATGATTTATTCTGTATGGTCTGGTATGGAGGAGGCCTATTATGGTAATAGACCATAATACAATGAGGTAAGAATGAAGTATGACATCTTGTGATGCAAACCCTAATGACTCTTCTATCAAGATAGACATGCCAAACCCCTCTCCCAATTACCTGGTGATACGCTGGTCTCTGCCCCTTTTATTCTGTGAGTTGGCAAGGAAGAGGGGTATGGATGGGAAGGATAAAAGAATGATACTCACTAGTACTGTAGACCACTTCTCTTTCTTTTCCAGTTCCAAGATTAGGAGGAGAAGGGGGAACAATTGTGGATATGTGGATGGTCCCTCAATAATCCGTTGCCTGAGACAACCAGCTCAGTTGGCCGCACATTTGCCAACATACTTTGTCGCATCCTTTGAACTCCGGAGGGGGAGTTGGGCTAAATGCAGGGAGACCAGATGCCCAAATCCCAAAAGGAGGACAAGATCTTGGATTCCTTTCAGCCTGGCCTTTCCAGTGGACAATGGCACATTTGCCTACTCGTGAATAAAGCTGCAATATAGGGCATTTTCACTTTCCCATAGAGCTCAATGCATATTTTTTATTTTTAGTTTCCTGGCCATACCGTTTGATAGGAAGGAGATATTTCTAAACTGATTGTTGCATTGGATTCTGCTCTTCAATATGAATCCAATGACATATGACATGATGGGGTCTTGCACACCCTTGCAAAGTTCCAAAATGAAGCCAAAATGGAGGACAATGAAGCCCTTTTGTAGGACACCCAGACAAGAGCTAAAAAAGAGGACAAATCTGGAAAATTCTGGTTATATGATCACCCTGGCTAAGTGTGTTGTGCTGAAAACCAGCAAAGACTCCAGGAGACCCTTGAAAGATGAAGACATTATATAGCTTCTTGTGTGCTGCAGCAAACCCTTGATCTTTTGGTGCCACAGATGATCCTTTGAAGAACAACGATCCTTTGGATCAGACCTTTGCAAGACACTTACAGTCACTAATTAGCTTGTGTTATTTTATTTTGTGCAGTTGTGAAGCCGTGTGGCTCCCATGCCAGTGAGGTCACCGAATGCATGTTTGCTCTGTCATCTTCCCCGGGACCGCTTATGAACCGGATGGGGTCTTTGAGGCTGGCTAAGTGCTGCCTTTAAGCATGAGTGAGACCGACATGGTGGGTGTCTGGAAAACTGTTGGCTGGGTGCCTTTCAAGCTATGTTCCCTACCTGGCGGCAGGAGAGACGGGGAGGGCTGGGGTGGTCAAGATGATAACAACCCGGCACATTCACCATCTCCCAGAAGATAAATGGAGTGAGGCCGACAGCAATGCTGGCGGCGTGAATCCATTACACAGTGAGCGATCGCTGAGATGATCATTAGTATTTATTATCTGCATGCCTGGATCTTTTTGCCTTTGAAAGAGCGCAGGAGAGGCTGCCATACTCTCCCCGTGCACTTGTTGGTAGGCTGTGGGAGTCCTGCTCCAACACCATAGCAAGGCTGGAGTTCCTACTAGGATGGGAGAACTGGAAGCCAGCTGGTAGCATTAAGAATGCCTGAATATTCTTGCTCTGTAAGTACCGCCTTAACTCTAACTCTAAAGAAGAGAGGGGGGGAAATGGACTCCATAATGACTTGGCTGTGATTTTTTGGAGGCATCTTACGTCCCAAATGCCCTTTTCTATACCTCGTAAAGGTATATTTGTAAGTGCTGCAGGAAGCGCTACACATACAAATAAAGGCAGGCTCTGGCATATATAGACAGTGAGAATCCAAAGTTTCCATCAGACACAGCAGGTAGGAAGGTACAGGAAGACACATTTTGTGCCTTGTGCTCCAGCGGTCGTGTGTTATGGGATAATCTGGAACCTTAATAATGGTTGCATCTTGGGGGTGCATTTTTTAATTACACAGTTTAACACAAAAATGGTTTTGTGTTGAATTTTTAATGTTATACAATTCAGAGGCTCCGATTCCAATGGTAATCTGAGCTTTTTTGTAGCATCAAAAACTTTGTATCTATTCTATTGTCTAACATATCCCCAAATCCAGAGTAACTAAGGGCGCAATCCAGAGTAACTACGGGGAGTCCTTGCTCTGGTGTAAGAACAATTTGCTCTGGATTGCAATATGAATTTCCCATAGGTTTTCATTAGGTGGTGCAGTAACTACGGGTGCACATAAAGTCTCTTACGTGCTCCCGTAGTTACTCTGGATTGTAGGGTAAGAGACTTTACCTGCACCCGTAATTACTGCACCACCTAGTGAAAACCTATTGGAAATTCATATTGGAATCCAGAGTAAGTTGTTCTGGTGAGCAAGGACTCCCCATGGTTACTCTGGATTGTGCCCATAGTGATTCTCAATCATTGTGCCACGGTGTACGGCGTGCCATGGATGTTCTCCTGGTGTGCCACAGGACTTGTGATTTCTTTGAGGTCCCTACTAACAGTATGGTGTGTCTTGCCAATGGTAAAAAAAAGATGGTGTGCCTTGACAACTTTAGTGCCCTGTGAGATGAAAAAGGTTGAAAATCACTAGTCTAACACACTGTAATACAAACTGTGGCTAAACTATCAATGCAATACAAAAAATAGGATTTTTGAAATCCTCACGCCAGAATTAATATACATTAAAATATCCAGATAAACACAAAATTGTTGACAATTTTTTTGTGATAAAGTGCTGTTCATTAGTTTGCTCTTGGTGGTCTTACCATGATTGGTGGTCTTATCATGGTCTTGATGGTCTTACCATGATCAGTGGTCTTACCGTTGACATGGTGGTTTTACCATGATTGGTGGTCTTACCATGGTCTTGGTGGTCTTACCATGGTCTTGGTGGTCTTACCATGATTGGTGGTCTTACCATGGACTTGGTGGTCTTACCATGATTGGTGGTCTTACCATGATTGGTGGTCTTACCATGGTCTTGGTGGTCTTACCATGATCGGTGGTCTTACCATGGTCTTGGGTCTCACCACGGACTTGGTGGTCTTACCATGATTGGTGGTCTTACCACGGACTTGGTGGTCTTACCATGATTGGTGGTCTTACCATGGTCTTGGTGGTCTTACCATGATCGGTGGTCTTACCACGGACTTGGTGGTCTTACCATGATTGGTGGTCTTAACATGGTCTTGGGTCTCACCACGGACTTGGGGGTCTTACCATGATTGGTGGTCTTACAACGGACTTGGTGGTCTTACCATGATTGGTGGTCTTACCATGGTCTTGGTGGTCTTACCATGATTTGCAATCTCAAGCCTGAGATTGAACGAGATTGGCCTGCTCTGCCGTTGGAACCAGAAGTTCATTTTAGAAGTCTGATAACACTCAAAATTGCCTCTCAACTCTGTCCTCTATGAGCATCTTATTGCCACCATGTTCCTATAAGTAGAAATTGTGTCAGTATTTATTTATTTTATACTCCGTTGTCCTTCCTCCTTCCGCAAAGCAGGACTCAAAGCGGCTAATAACAAAATCAATACAATAAAAGTTAAAAACACATCAGAACTAATATGACAGTTAAAAACATTTAAAACAATGCTGCACCCTAAATTACTGTATTTACTCCAATCTAGTAAATACATTTTCAGCTCACCATTTTCAGCCAAATTCAGTCTTCAAAATCAGGGTGTGCATTACATTCGATGGTTAATTAGATTTGAGTGAATATGGTATTTTGATTATAAGTATAATGTGAGCATTAGATTTGATGGCGCGTTAGATTTGAGTTAATATGGTACATAAAAACAAATTAAAATCAAGATGACAAACCGACACAGTATTAGTTGACGGCTTTTGTAAACAAAAATATCTTAAGGCCCCCACTGAAATCTGTGTAGAGAGGAAGCTGTTTTCAGCTCCAAAGAAGGGAATACCATAGTTGGGGAACAGCCACTGAAAAGACCCTGCTCGTGGTCGCCAGACTCCTCACCTCTCTTAGTGGCCGCAAGGTCAGCAGGGTCCCCCTAGATGATCTCAGGTGATGGGTGGGATTGACAAAGATGGTCCCTCAGATACTCCAGACTATAGCCGTATCATGAAGGATGTACAGCCAGGGGAGGCAGAACCTCATCTGTCATAATCCAAAGGTTTGTAGATTCACAGGGAAGGTTGAGCTCACAGGGAAGGTAGTCTAGAGCTGTGGCAGATGAAGGTTCAGCCTGCCCTGCCCAGCACAACCACTCAGAAGCGGTGATTCCCCATGATTGCACATGTGTTGCCACAGTTGTAGTCTCTCCATGTATAGTAAGAGCAGTGGTGGGCACCAGCAGGTTCGCACCTACTCTATAGAACCGGTTCTTAACAAGAGATAGTACATATAAAGTTTAAAAATAGCCATTTAAAAGTGGCTGCCAGATGGACAGAGAACCGGTTCTTAATTTCTTTGAAGCCCATCACTGAGTAAGAGGCATGTGCTTATTACTATATAGGGGGAGATGAGATCTGTGGCCATGAGACCTCAGCCTCTGCTTTAATTTTGTAGGTGCAGTGGCCTTAGGGGACCCCTGGAATGCCTTGTGACACCATGCCACAGCAAATCCCCCAGCCTTCGCACATCACCGGTGTCATTGGGAACCTTTATGTGTGATGGCTGTATTGCTGGGGATTGCACCAGGTGGAGATGTGGCCTTGTTAATATTCCTGTCCACCTTGAATTACAGGGAAGTTCTCCTGTTCCTGTTAAAAAAGCCTGCTGGGAACATTGAGCCCAGCACACAAACTGAGCCCTGCTCCCAGGACAGCCTCTTGAACTGTTGATCAAAGTGCGCCTTTTAAATAAACCCACCATTGTGCCTCCTGGGACAAGTGCGCCGCCATCAAGGAAGCCGGTGACGCAGGTTGTGAATCTCCAAGGTGAGTAATGTGAACACTCATCCGTCGTGCAGTTACAGGAATACAAAGTGGCAGCCTTGCTGTTCTGATGCCCTCCCATTTCCCTGGGGTTGTTTCCCTTGATGCCTCCCAGGTGACTATTGCAGCAAGGGATTTGCTTCGTAGGTTGGCTGAGGATGTGACCCACTACAGTCATTGCTCTCCCCAATCACAACGGGGGGAAGAAAGAACAGTCAGGGATGATGTAGTCCAGGGGTCTCTAAACCCCGGCCCGGGGGCCAGATGCGGCTGGTGGTGACGCTTCAGTCTATCCAGTCTCTGGTGCCCTTAGAAACTCTGACCCAGTTGACCAAACATGACCAGAGCTGCACCTCTTTACCATCATACAGTGTGCAACCGGGTCATATACCCACTTACTTCTACCTTTTAGAAGATGCCAGGGATCGCAGAGCAATGTCATTGGCCAGATGTAATGTGGGCCCATTGGAAGTTTTGTGGGGCCGTTTTAAAGGGACTGCTTACTCTGAAAGTCTCTGCCCATGTGCCCAGGGTGTTGTTGAATCCCTAGAACATCTAATTTTTATTGTCCTTGCCATGCTAGGAGTAGACAGCATTACCTAATTCCTTTGTTGAACTCGAATCCCCAGCATGCCGATAAGTGGAATATCCAATTGCTTTTTGCAATGCAAGATGCTGATTTTATTAAGCAGCTGGCTCATTATATAGCTATTATTATTAAGGTAAATTTATTACGTATCTGATGGTCCTTTTGTTTCCATGTTTGGTGGAGCACCGATTGTATTGTGTATATACTCATGGATGTTTTATAATGCCAATAAAGGTTTTTCAACTTCAACTAGAGCTGTGATGGTGGGGTG
Source organism: Cryptoblepharus egeriae (assembly GCA_030015325.1). NCBI lineage: Eukaryota > Metazoa > Chordata > Lepidosauria > Squamata > Scincidae > Cryptoblepharus > Cryptoblepharus egeriae. Next base: position 3,490,307 of record JAREYC010000014.1, read on the forward strand.
AGCAAGGTGACCATATGACCGGAATTTTCTGGATTTGTCCTCTTTTTTAGCCTCCTGTCTGGGTGTCCTCCAAAAGGGCGTCATTGTCCTCCATTTTGGCTTCATTTTGGAACTTTACAATGGTGTGCAGTATCCCATCATGTCATATGTTTTGGATTCGTATTGAAGTGCAGAATCCAATACAAAAATTGGTTTAGAAATATCTCCTTCCGATCAAAGGTTATGGCCAAAAACCTAAAAATCTAAAATACACATTGAGCTCTATGGGAAAGTGAAAGTGCCCAAAATATGTGGCTTTACTCATGAGTAGGCAAATGTGCCATTGTCTGCCAGACAATGTGAGGAATCCAAGACCGTGTCCTCCTTTTGAGGTTCAGGCATCTGGTCACCCTGGGGGTGAGGGAAATGGGGTTCATTTAATGTGTGTTTTATTTCTGTGCTGTGTATTGGCGCTTGCAGAAATCTTGGAAATCTGAGCATATTAATTCATTCATCTAAATTCCAACTCTTGTCTATTTAAATTTTATATTTAATTTTTTATATATTTTTCCGGCCCTTGATAATATGCCAGGTATTTGATGTAGCCAGTGGTGGGCTCCAACAGGTTCGCACCTATTCTATAGAACTGGTTGTTAATGAGGGATAGGACATATAAAGTTTAAAAATAGCCATTTAAAAGTGGCTGTCAGATGGGCAGAGAACCAGTTGTTAATTTCTTGGAATCCCATCACTGGATGTAGCCTCTTGGCCAAAATGTTTAAAGATCCCCGCTGGTTTCTTCCTACTCTCCTTTCTGCCCCTTCGTTTCAAATCCAGCTTGCTAGGTGGGCCACTTCCTCATCTCAGCCCCATAAGTAGGTCTTCCCCAAATGCTACAGGGCTCCAGCGATGCAGCCTGGTGTTCTTCCACTGAGCCATAATCCACCCCCTTCAGCACGGCCCTCTGTGGTTGGGAACATTAAGCAGATGTGCCAACATAGCTGGGTCTGGTATGGGTCTGGTTGCCATATGTCCTGAAAAATAGGGACAATCCTGATTTGGGGGGGATTGTGTTTACTACTGGCAAATGGGACAGAGGGTCCTCTCTCAATTTTGTGGAAGAGAATTATGGCAACCCTAGCTATGGGGAAATGGGAGAGGTTGGGAACTCATGTTGATTCTCCAGTGATTCCCCACTGCTCCATTTAGGCTCCTGGTGTGGCCACACATATAGGGAAACCTCTTTAGTAATGGATTTCCTCTTTTCTTTTTTGTGGATTCATAACAGACCATTTTGTTCCTCCTGCATCTCTTGCTCAGCAGCGTCACTTTAGATCCTGCTGACTTCTTCAGCCCGTAGCCGTGGACTATGATTAACGCTCCAAGGCATCATTTCATATCCACCGTTTATATGCCTGTAGCTGTGCGTCCCACTGCTTTTGAGGAGACCGTGAGACATCTGTTCACTTTTATTCCGCTCTGCGGATACAGTGTCCCTGGTGGCTCTGCAAAAACAGATATCAGGCCATTGAGCTGGCATGTACAGTAGGGGGCGGACAATCTATGGGCCCCATTGAACCACTGGTGAGGATCTGGTTGGAACCCTGACCAGCCGAACATTCACAGACTGAGGTTTCTAGTCCTCATGGTTGTTGAAATAAATTTGAATCTTGGAATATGTGAAGATGCTCCTTGTGGGCTGAAGGGCAGGAATGTCAGAATGAGAGCAAAGAATTTAAAACTATGGACATGAAAAGGTTTTACAGGCATCTCCCAGTTAGGAACCCGAGCATCTCCTAAAAGTGAAAACCGTTGAAAAGTGGAATCCAATCTTATTCCATTTATAAATGTTAAGCTTCCAATAATTTTCTCGCTAGCAAATTGCAAATGCCCCTTTTATCTTGCAAATTCCTGCTGCCACACAAAGCTTTCTGCAAATGGATTTTCATTAACTTCTTCATGAAAGGGATTAGACCAGGAGCTACAACATGGAGGAGGGCAATTTTGGCCTTTAGAACAGCAGAGAGAGGTTGAGAGAGTGGAAATTATAGTGAATGAATGTGATCTGGGCAGTGGTTTTTTGAGAAATAAAGGTGGGGGTACTCACCATGAAGATGGGCAAAATCCAGAGTAACTATGGCGAGTCCTTGCTCCGGTGTAAGAACAACTTACTCTGGATTCCAACATGAATTTCCTATAGGTTTTCACTTAAGTCTCTTATGTGCTCCTGTAGTTATTCTGGATTTGGGGGTAAGTTACTTATAATCATAGGCATGTCTCCTTGGGGGACCACAGTGATGCTGGTACTCACTACAGAGGTGCCGGTACTTTGTATGGGTGCAAAAAACACCCCTGGTTCTGGGTATAATTGAAAGGTGTTGAAAGAGTGGATCATCAGAAAATGAACCATCAGAAAGCGGGGGATATCTGCATGTTAAGAAGAAAGAGAAGTCAGACGATGAACAGATGTGAATGGGTGATGATGGGATCCTCTCTCATTTATGCCCCCCCATGAAAGCAAACATGGTTTTGCATCAGTAGGGGGCACAGCAAGCTCAGTAGAGGGGAGCCGAGTCAAGGGCAGACTCCCTAACCTCCTTCAGGAGACATCTGGGAAACATTCCCCATCTCCCAGTTTATATATTTGCATCCCATTATCGGCTGCTTCAGTATTCATTCAGTCAAAGGGAAGAAGTCATTTGGTTAGAGAAAGATCTATGGGGAGAGTATGAAGAACATACAGTAGCAAATAAGCAATAGATTTTCTTCCCTGCAATGAGTTGCTCTTCCTAAGATACTTGAGCGATATTTCTTCTCCGGCACATAACACACACATGTAATTTTACAACACGGCACGTCGCTCGCTCCATGTTTTACCCTCTGACTCCCCTGGCCTCAATTCATCCTTAGGGGATCTGCCCTTGGTTTTCAGTCTCTACCAGGGAAACATCCCTATGGAGTGGGGAGGAAAAAATGTATTTGGTTTATTAAGCATCCAGATTGCAACCCAGAGCCCTTTTATGAGTGTTCCCTGCTTTATGTCCCTCGCACAATTCAATCCTGTAAACTTTATTGGCAGAGAGCAGGAGACACAGGTTGGGCTGGCTTTAAATACGAGTGCAGTGAAATTTCAACCAGGGCTGGAGGACGATGACGTGCCTCCGCTTCCCCGCTGATGTTTTGGTCGCCTTGCCTCTTTAATGGGAGATATTTGTGCTTTGTCAGAGCTTTCCACAAACCAGTGTCTGCATTTCTAATTTTATTTATCTCTCAGTAGAAAAGGGTGGCTCCGTCTTCCACCCCTGCCTCAAGTCAGGCTTACATTTTATTATTATTTTTAAATACTGATGGTGTTTCTGTACCATAATTTAAAAAAAAAAAAGAGATTGAGATGCTTCAAAAATATGCATGTGCTGCTTATGACGATAAAAGTCTTAACCTGGATAAAAAAAGAAGGTAGTGTTTATTTTTTTAATGTTATTTATTTAACTTATTTATATACTACCCTTCCTCCAAGGACCTCAGGGGTTGTGTGGCAGCATCTGATCTTGGGTACCAAGACCTACCGCACTCATATTTATGCCAGTCCTAACCTCACCATATCTCACCCCCAAATCCAGAGTAACTACGGAAGCACGTAAGAGACTTTACGTGCATCCATAGTTACTGCACTACCTAGTGAAAACCTATGGGAAATTCATATTGGAATCCAGAGTAACCCTACAATCCAGAGTAACTACAGGAGCACGTAAGATACATTATGTGCACCCATAGTTACTGCACCATATAGTGAAAACCTATGGGAAATTCATATTGCAATCCAGAGCAAATTGTTCTTACACCGGAGCAAGGACTCCCCGTAGTTACTCTGGATTGCACCCCAGGTTGTTCTTACACTGGAGCAAGGACTCTCCGTAGTTAATTACTCTGGATTTTGCCCTTTCTATCTTTCTTATTTCTTGGGCTTGTAACAACCCTCACTTTGGATCCCATTTTCAAACAGGAACCATGTGAGCCCGCATCTTGCACTCAGAGGAGGTCTAAATCTGCATGTCAAGGGGGTATAAAGGGGAACAGGACAGATCTAGGTCTATCATGTGTGAAGATCTTCATTTTCCTGTGCAGATCTGTAGTTGAGTTGATTTAAACCATTGATTTTAATGACCTTGATTTAAATCACCAAGAAAAAGGGCCAATTTAAATCATCGATTTCACTCAAGTTTCCAACTTTGTAATTCATGCATTTACTGAACAAGCATGTGTACCAATTAGTTACTATAACAAGTTGAAAACTTGAGCAAGCTTTGAAGGTGTAGACTGTCAGTCTTAAGTGTAGGTCTTAACCTGTAGCTCTTAAGTGTAGATCTTAAGTTTTAGTCTTAGGTGTAGAACACACACTTTGTACCCAGATCATCGGGTGAATTCCTGGCATCTGCCCTTTAAAGGACCCTGAAGTGGAGCTTCTCGGTCTATGATTTCGGAATAGCCCTGCCAGTGGGAATTGATAGTTTTAGCCTAGATGGTATCAATTGCCTGCCGTCTTGAGGTATCTTTGTATGTCCTTGCAGTGGTGTTTCTCTTACAGGATGACTGCTAGAGTCAAGGTTGTTTACCTTCTGCAAAGTAGATGGTGACAATTCCCATTTTATATGTTCTTCCATTCCTACCCACAGGAAAAATGTAATAAAATCCAATGCAAAGTACTACATTTTGCGGGGAGCCTCCCTGCGATGTGCAAGTGCGTTCCATATAGGAGCCATTCCAGGCAAAGGGAGCAAAACAAAGGCACAACAGCAGCGCCCATATTGCTCCCCCCCCCAATGGCTCTCGAAGGGATGCTCTGCAAAACATAGTGCTTTGCAACCCCTCTAGCTATGACACCGATGGCACCTCTATGTTAGGGATTTCCAAACTTGTTTAATGTTAAGTGCCACATATGATAAACTTCAGATGTTCAGGAGCCACAATATTTAAGTAGGATTTAAATTCTTAAATACATTTACTCACAATGAACATTAAGCTTATGTTTTAATCCAGGGGACTTTCAGCTTATACGCAGCACATAATTATAAAGCTTGAAAAATTTATAATTCACCTTTTATAGTGATGCAAAAAGGAGCTCAACCAACATATTTCTAAAAGCTGCATATTATGTTTCAAACAGCCACATGTGGCTTATGATAAGGCACAGTTTTGCTGTCCCCGCTATAGGTGTACATCATGTATGTGAACATCATGTACAAAGAGCTCTGCTCGTTTAGAGTACATAAGACAAAGGCTGCACTCCTAAAGATTCTTTCCTGGGAGTAAGACCTATTGAACACAATGGGGATTACTTTTGAGTAGACATGGTTAGGATTGTGCTCAGAAAGAGACCTGCATCGTGGTGCCCTCCTTGCACCTGACATTCCGAGATAGCCTACGTCTAAAGCCAAGAGATTGTGCATATACACATTGTGTCATGTAATTGTGATGCTGTTTTCTTCCATAAATCTGTCTGATCCCCTTTTAAAGGAATCTGGATGTCATCACCACATCCTGTGGCAAGGAGTTCCACAGAACAATTACACACGGTGGGTAAAGAAATATGCTACATCAACTGATCTTGGCTTCCTAGTGCACAGGTCAGGTATGTATGGTGTACAGGTATGTATAGGGTAATGTAGCAAAAAAAAAGGGAGGCAAAAAAGAAAGATTCACATGGACCCCCCCAAAAAAGTTTCACATCTCTGCATGGCCCTGGTGTTATTGTATATCGTTGAATCAGGCTGAGCAATTCTCTGCCTTTCTAACCTGCTTCTCAAGGCTGTTCTGAGAATAACTTGGATTGGCTTTCACAGATGCTCCCCTGAGCAAGAACGAGATACAGATGTGATGTAAATAAATAAGATGCAGGCAAGCAATTGCCCTTGAGATTCCCCGTCCCCTGCTATCTCCATTCCCTCCATAAAATGTGAATTGTCACCACCGAAGGGAAACAACACTTGATTTTGAGGTTTGTTGCATTATTAAAAGTGCCATGTGAATGTCTGGAATAAGGGTGCAATCCTGACTTAGGCCAGAAAGAATGGTCCAGCTAAGCTGGCCTAAGGTAGTTCATATCCTGAGCTGACAGGCCAAATCCACAGGGCTAGGAGATCTCTAGGCTAGCCTAACTGCTGTTGAAGAGGGAGCAGCACAAGGGCAGTATGCTCACTGGGCTGTTGTAGTTGTGCCGTATCCAGTGGTGGGATTCAAATAAATTAACAACAGGTTCTATGTCCCATTAGTAACCGGTTCTCAAAACCAGGCGCTCATTAGCAAAGGGTTCTATAGAACCTGTGAGAACCCCCTGAAGCCCACCACTGGCCCGTATCCTGGGGTTGAGAGGCAGGAGTGGCGTTTAGGCTGGGCCTAAGATTTAGAACTTTTGATTTTGCTTCCATTTTTACTCTGGCTTATCCTGGACTCTTATGGGTCTACTCGGATTTATGCCTGCTCCTGAGGTGGCCTAAGTCAGAAGAGCTGTGAGGGGTCAGGTATGCCCTGGAAACAGGCTCTGGGAACAGACTAACTGCACGGTTCTAGGCCATGTTCAGCATGTCCTCAATGCAGCCCTGCTGAACTGCCTAGGCTGGCACTGCTGGGCTGGTGCAGGTCCATCTGTCTTGGGCCAGCCTGAGGGTACAATCCAGAAGTGCACTTGGGCTGCCCTATTGATCACTGGGCTGGCCCAGTTGCAAGAAGGGCCACCCTAGGTATTCTAGAAAAGGCTTGGGGCAGCCTAAGGCAACATAGGCTGCCCCAAGACAGGTGGACCAGGGCTGCCCTAGCTGGGCCAGCCTAGGCAGTTCAGGAGAGGCATGTTGAGCACATGTTTGACATTGTTGAGGGCAGAGCAGTTACTCTGGATCCTGCCTGTTTCCAGGGCAGGAATGCCCTCTTCCAGCTCCTTAGAGTTATACCACCTCAGGAGCAGATATATTAATGAGTATATTATTATTATATTATTATGGTATATTATATTATGGACCCACACAGGTATATTATTATGGACCCATAGGGGTCCATAATAAGGCAGAGTAAGAATGAAAGTGTTGACCAAAAATCTGAGTTCTTGGCCAGCGTAGCTGCAACCCCTGCCTCTCAACCTCAGGATATGGCACAACTATGGCAGCCCCTAACCTGGGTATCCAGCAGGCCACTCCAAGAAGCCCCTTGTATTCACTATAGACTGTCCTGGCAGTCTCATCGGGGACTCCTTATAAGGCAGGCACCACAGTTGTTCCTTGTTCAGTGTGAACTGAGAGGGGTCTCCTCAGGAGCAAGCCCTCCCCAGGTGTCATTGACTTGCTGCCTACTTAGCCTGCTCTGGAGCAGTTAGGGCAGCCCAGGCTTCCTGACTCTCCAGATGCAGCATAACTTTCTGCTCTGAATTCAGAATAGTTGGGGCAGCCCAGCTAGGGTGCTCCTCATCGCCCTAATCCTGGATTGTGCCCTAAGTGGACTTATGCTGACCCAGGTTTTCTCTGGTGCTGCTAGGCTGGCCTGTCTGGCATTAGGCTGGCCCAAGTGCCAGATAGGCTGGTCTAAGTGCACTTCAGGATGACAGCCTAAAAAATGAATGGTGGTGATTAAATAACACAAAGATTAGCAAAATCATGTCATTGACACTTTTGGACTATGGAATTGTACTGCCACGGGCAGGAGGGTGGCAAGGGGGTGGCAATCTGCTTTTCCTTTTATCTGTAAATCTATGATGAGCAGGAACCCTTTTTTTTTGCAAGCAACCCACTCTGGGGTCAAGGATGTGAATATGGATGTGAGAGTGTTGGGTTCCCTTCTGCCAATGTTGCCACCTCTTCCAATGAAAAGGTCAGAGAGAACCAAAGTGATATGAATTAATTTCCCCTTTGCTACCCCAAGGTGACTCTTTGCTGTCTCTCTTTTTAAGACAATTATGCACCTGTCTTAGGACACAATCCGAACCATGTCTACTCATAAGTACGTCCCTTTGTATTTGATGGGTCTTACTCCCACAAAAGTGTCTTTATGATTGCAGCCACCATCCTCTCTGTGCAAGCCTAAGCATGTCTACTCAGAAGTAATCCCAGTAGTACTTCCAGGAAAATGTGGTTAGGAATGCAGCCTAACCCCCAAATCCAGAGTAACTACAGGAGCATGTAAGAGACTTTACGTGCACCCATAGTTACTGCACTACCTAGTGAAAACCTATGGGAAATTCATATTGGAATCCAGAGTAAGTTGTTCTTAGACTGGAGCAACGACTTCCCATAGTTACTCTGGATTTTGCCCTATGCCTCACTGAATACAATATAATTCACTTCTGTTTAGACTTACATAAATTTGCGTTGTACGCCCACCAGTGTCACTGGGACAATCATGAATTTTCCCCCCAGAATTTACTCTATTCTCCATTTTCCTTCCTTTCCTCTTCTGCGTTCCTTTTGTCCTTTGTAAAATTGTATGCTTCTTGGGGCAGGGACCTGCCCATTCATTTTTGGGAGAGCGCTTTGTATAGCGATGACGCCGTTTCATAATAATTCTACATTTATTTCAATCATGTTACATATAATTAGAACGTAATTAACAGTTGTAAGTTGATTTGGCATCATGTTTTATGGAGTCGGGGCAAGCAAGTGTCTGAATTGCCTAGAATGAGAGTTGCATGTTTTGGCGTTACATGAAATTGGAATAAGAGGATGCTTTTCAAAATTCAGCAATCTTTCCCCGCTAGATACATTCCCAGGAGTCGGGGTGGGGGGGTGGACATCTCCTGCCAAGAAGTGAGAATTTTCCTTCCCAGCAGGTGAAAGTGAAAGGTAGGGATTCTTCGAGAAGGAATGTAGGGCATGGTATGGTTAAAGCAGCTTGCTTTTCTGGTGTAACCCCAACCTGTGAAACTGGTTCTGTATGGGGAACCTTTCCAAGCCTATCCTCTGTGCCCACAAGTCATGACTTGTCCTTTTGTTGGGAGTTCAGAGGTATGAAAGCAACATAGAAAAGCAAGCTGGGTTCCTTGGAAACCTCGATTTTATTCTCCCTCCACCTGCTCTGCAGAAATACCTCCTCCTTTTTAAGCAGATAACAGTGTGGGACATTGATCTGTCCATTAATCAATAGAAAATGGAGAGGTTTTGTGGGGCGCTTCTTCATCGCGTTGGTCTGTAAATCAGAGGACGCTGCTCGGTCTCACATCCAGATTCCTGATACTCCTGGGATTTAGCAAGGAAAGCTTCTTTTTTCTAAGTGCTGTTTCAGCCAGTTAATCCCTTGACTAACCACCTAGGATAACACCCTAGCCGGGGCAGCAAAATCGCCACCTTTCATCCTCTTTGCCACAATAAAAAGCCTTGCGGTACCTTAAACTCTGATACCGACAAACGTATTGTAAGGCTGGCTTTTCTGGATGAGAAACCATTACTTACCCTTGCCGTTCCAGACTTCCGCTGCCGCCAATGACAGGGCCAAGGAGGAATATTTTAATGGTTTATTTCTGTACATGTCTATTTGGATAACCAAACTCCAGCTGGTGGGGAGACAAAGAAATAAAAGGGTTTCAGTTATCGGGGTGCCAACAAAACAAAAGAGGATGATGCTTTTGTGATAACAGAAGAAGATGATGTTTTTGGTTACATCCTGGCAAAGATCCAAAATGGTGTTGTGGTTCAGGATTTGGATTTACCATACAATCCAGAGTAACTATGGGAGCATGTAAGAGACATTACGTGTACCTGTAGTTACTGCACCACCTTGTGAAAACCTATGGGAAATTCATATTGCAATCCAGAGCAAATTGTTCTTACATCAGAGCAAGGACTCCCCGTACTTTCTCTGGATTGTACCCTTAGATCTGGAAGACCCAGGTTCAAATTCCCACCCAGCCTACGAAGATTTCTTGGGGTGGTCACTATCAGCCTCTCCCTTGCAGGGTTGTTGTGAGGACTAAAAGAGAGGAGGAGGAGGTATACTACCATGAACTCCTCGGAGGAGGAGGGATAGTGTAAAATGAATGAATAGAATAGGAGTTGACAACAGGGAGATAGGGTTGTACTGTCTCTGTTTGTGGTAGATTGGCCAACTGTTTTTGACACTCAAAAGTTTAACCTGAACAAGGGAAATTTCAGGTAAGAAACCAAGGGTGCAATCCTAACCTAGGCTGGCACAACTCATTGGTTTTCCTGTTCCCATGATGATGTCGGGAGGCAAGCACATGTCTGTGCACTGGCCTAACCCTCTCCCAGGAGCGGCACAGGAGTGTCTTATGGTACTTTTGTGACACCCCCGGGTCAGCACAGGACTTGTGCTGGGACTAAGGCTGGCTAAGGTTAGGAATGCAGTCATAGGCCTATACCTTAAAGTGAAATTAAGCCCCGTGCTCCAGAGCAATTAAAATGACTTTCCCATAAGATAACACTAGAAGGTGACGTAACTGCGTGGACCCATAACTGCTATGGATTTTGCCCACAATGTTTAAATTAACTTCATAAAAGGATTGCAGCACAGGACTTGTGCCCAGCCTAATGAGCCTAGCTCAAAAATCTCGACCATGACTACGACTCTTTCTGACTCAGTGTACCATAGCTGTAAAACAGGAACATTGGCACCTCTGGCCGGTTTATTCAGCCATTCTGCCCACCCAAGTTTAGCGCTTCATTCGAACCACTGATCTGTGTTGCTCTCTTCTTCGGTGCCTGCTTAGAGAAGTGTTCATCCAAAAATATATATATATATATATATTTAATCATTTGGAGACAAGGATTGGAGACTTGTTGGGCAAGAGAAAATAAAGATGCTCCAGTCTCCTGGCATCTCCCAGCAAAAGGTTTTGGAAGCAATGCCCTGCGAGTCTACTTACAATCCTATTATTTTCTGAAACTCTGAACTTTCGTCATGTTTGTGGCTGTTTTTAAGTCTTTGTTATAGAGTAAGTATAGCAAAGAACAAACTTGCCAGAGGTCAAAGTCTGATGCGGCCTTTTCAGTCCTGACCCTTTTTACTCCCACCGTCGAGACTTCCGTCAACACATTAGCTGGAAATCTGAGCCGAGGAGGAGAATCCCAGTGGTAGCCAAGAACTGAACTCTGTGTGTACCTACAAGGCGGACTTCACTCAGTTTCTCCTCTGCACCTCTGCGTTTGTACCAGTCCTATATTTTCTGAGATGCTCATCAAGGGCATCTTCTGATCAATCCGGCTAAATCCCTTGTTAGTGGCGAGCTTTAGTGTCACCATGGATTACATAAGGATGCTTCAAAGAGCCGGGAGGAAAGTTCAGGCAACCCAGTAACAACATTAAAATAAAAAATCCGCAGTTCACCAAAATTCCCTTAGCACATAAGATGATTCATTTTCTTCAAATGGAAACCAATGCATGCAAAGGAAGAGCTTATGAAAGCTGGCTACGCTTGACGGAGAACACAGCGCAGACCCATAAACCACAGAGCGATTAGGAATATTTGGGGCTCAGAGGAAGGTGACATGCATGGTGGACCCGTGCCGTGCCCGTTCCTCCTCCTCCTCCAACTGTGCAGGGAAACCAAGTTTTGCTTCCCCCTCCTCAAATTAAAATTAGGGCACAAAGTCACACCAAATCTGAATCCTAAATTTTGTGGGTTTCCACCACATGGCACGTCGACTAGGCGCTAAAATGTTCACACCATCAGATTTTTTGACAGTTCACAAGGCCCACTATGCTCACATCCTCAGTGGCCTTACTAATACAGGTACAGTGGAACCTCACTTAACAAGTGCCTCATTTAAGAAGCGTTTCACATAACAAGCAAAAATTTCCAAGAAATCTTGCTTCACATAACATGTTCTGCTTCACTTAACAAGCAAGCATGCTATGGGCACGCATGCTATGCAGCCCTGACGCTCCGCATGGAGACTCTTTAAAAGGGCTGCCAGCCAGCGCTGCTGCCTCTAACTGCCCCCAACTTGGGGGCAGTTGCCTGGAGGCGTCAGAGGCAGCTGCCCCTAACTGCCCCCAAGTGCCCCCACCGACCACCTTGAACCTCCAGCAGCAGCCCAGATAAGCCTCCCAGGAAAGTGTCTTTGATTGCAGTCTCCTAACTATGTCTACCCAGAAGTAAGCCCCGTTGTGTTAAATGGCTTACTCCCTGGCTTTCTCCCAGGAAAGTGTCTTTAGGTTTGCAGCCTAAGTAGACTTCATAGGATCCTGCACATTGAATGCATGTTTTGAATTCAATTCCGGTGTTTTGTCATCATTTTTACATCCAGTTAATATTTTTATATGAATATTTGGGGGGGTTGTGGAACCAATTGTCTGAGTTTCCATTATTTACTATGGAAAAATCCGCCTCTGGAATGAATTAAGCTCTTTATGTGAGGCACCACTGTACTTATCCCCCACTTTCTGATGGTTCATTTTCTGATGATCAACTCTTTCAACGTCTTTCAATTATGCCCAGAACTCCGTCATTCAATGCATGTTCCGCTCTTTCAACCTCTCTCTGCTGTTCTAATGGCCAAAAATTGCCCTCCCCCTATTATAGCTTAGGGGTCTCCAAACTTTCAATATCAGGACCTTTAAAAATTATGCAGAGGAGGAAATTTTAGCAGGTGCCACTTTTTATCTCACAGATCACAAATGTTAAAGATCCAGGAGGTTGCACATTTGGATCTATTATAATTCCTCATTAAGAAATCTTTGTCTGGCAGGAGGAATTTGCAAGATAAAAGGGACATTTGCAATTTGCAAGCTAAAAAAGCATTAGAAGCAATACCTATAAACTATAAGTAGTGCTATCCTATTTGTGTCTACTCAGAAATAAATTTCATTGTGTTCACTGGGGCTTACTCCCAGGAAAGTGCTCTTAGGATTGCAGCCAAAGATTGGGTTCCACTTTTCAACGGTTTTCACTTTTGGACGGTTTTTACTTTTCCAAGTGCTCTGGTCCCTAACTTATCAAATAAGGCGGCACTCCTAAATATGTCTATTCAGAAGTAAGCCCCTTTATGCTCAATGGGTTTTACTACCAGAAAAATGTGTTTAGGATTGCATTAAGTGGGGGATGCCTGTACTATAGGGATATGTCCTGAAAAACAGGGACAATCCCAATTTGGGGGGATTGGGTTCACATACGTCCTGGCAAATGCAACAGAAGGTCCTGTCCTGTCCTGATTTTGTGGAAGAGAATTATGGCAACCCTACGCAGCACAACCCTATGCCGCTTTATATAGACAACAATATGTAGGGATTCAGGTTCGCAGGTCCATGTTGAAGATTCCAGATTCAATCCTTGGCATCTCCAGGTAGGATAGGATAGATTCCTTCAGAGCCACCTCTTTGACTGGTGCCTTGTTCATCGCTCCATCTTTCCTCGAAGTGCCAAATCAGAGCTCCGGCCTCCTTCCATGCGTAACCTGTGCTCGCTGCGCCGTCTCCTGCGTACCAACGATGACATTCCTCTGTCTGGTTGTTTAGCTATCCTGGGTCGATTTAATCTCTCCTCATAACTCACCCCTCCAGCTCTCCAATCTGCGGCTCGCCTCCTGCTCATCTCTGCCTTTCTGCTCCATTGCCCAGTTCAATTTGGCCGTCCTTTGGCCTCCTCGTCCGCCTGCTTGTCTCAGCGCAAGGGGACACTCTTGTTAACCTTCTCCTTCACTCAGCAAGGGAAAGATGGGGCCTGTCGTGGTGGATCCCTGGAAGACCCCCACTCATCCTGGAGGGTCTGATGCCAGTTGAAGAGTATTGATGAGTTATCCTTTAAGCACCCTTTAATGGCTCGCTCAAACGATGGTGATAAGGTGGGGCAGTGAAATAGATAGAGGGGATGCGGAGCAGTCAGTCTTGGAGGGAGCCTCACCCCTTCGGAGCCATTCCAGACGGGGGGAGGGGGAGAAAAACGGAGCCATACAGTGTAAATATGGAGTATATACCATATCTACTCGAATCTAATTTACTATCGAATTTAAAGCGCACCCTGATTTTGGAGACTGAATTTGGCTGAAAAAGGTGAGTGTTAGTTTCGAGTAAATACAGTATTTTCTTTACTTCAGTGCTGTCATGGAAAGATGAGAGAGAGAGAGAGAGAGAGAGAGACAGAGAGAGAGAGAGAGAGAGAGAGAGAGAGAGAGAGACAGAGACAGAGACAGAGACAGAGACAGAGACAGAGACAGAGAGGTGTGTTACCATCTTTCCTCCTTTACATTTACCGTCTCTCAGACTGACCTACCCTGCAGGATTGTTGTAAGGACAAAAAGAAGGGAAGAATCATGAACCATGCACACCACCCTGAGCTCCTGGGAGGATGGGCAGTATACAAATGTGAAATAAATAAATAAAAATTGAAGAAATTATCTATCTGTCTGTCTATCCGTCTGTCTATCCGTCTGTCTGTCCGTCCGCCTGCCTGTCTCTCTCTATCTATCTGTCTGTTATCTATCTATCTATCTATCTGTCTGTCTGTCCGTCCGTCCGTCCGTCCGCCCGCCCGCCCGCCCGCCCGCCCGCCTCTCTTGCTCTCTACCTACCTACCTGTCTGTCTGTCTGTCTGTCTGTCTGTCTGTTCAGTTTTGTAACCCTTACACTTTTCAGGATCTGCTGTTTCAAGAAGTTCTGTGAACATCAGAAATGAAAGCTCAACAATTTTCACCAGGGTTGTCAGTGGATTGTTTTTTGGTCAATTAGCTGGTGCTTAATTCATCTGTTAATGAAGCGTGCCACAATTCTGGAGTCGCACATTCCTGAGGGGAGAGCCTTCCTGCGGCTTCTTCCTTCCCCGATCAGTGGCATTTTTAAAAAAAGAAATCAAATGACATGATGGAGGGGAAATTTTGGACCTTTGCTGGTAGCGACGGAGAAAACGTGATCAAATATACTGAAATTCAGCAAACTATCACTTCTGTCTGAATGCCTCAACATAATGGGGCTGCTGAATAAAAGCTGCAAATCTGGCATTTAAATGCTTTTTGGAAGAATATCCCAAGAACAGTTGTTGTGGCAACAAAGTAATTCACTTCGTTTCAAAATAACAGGATATACTGTAATGAATATCCGTTTATATTATCTGGGGTATTGTGTGTCTTTTTATAGTTGCTCCCCCTATTCCTTCTGTCCTTAAAAAAACCCTCCTGAATGATCTTGATGTCTCTCTTCATCAGAAGCGTCTTGTAACTGCAAAGACAGGGGAAGTAAAATGGGTTTTTTTTTCTTAGAAAGACTTTTCATATGGGTTTTATATAATCAAGGTCTTGCTGATGCACTGTCCTTGGAAATGGGGAAGAATTGTGCTGGGATTAACGTTGGGAAGTGTGGCTGTGGGTGGCGCAAGCGGTTAAGACGCTGTGCCTATTAACCAGCAGACCAGGGTTCGAGACCCGGGTCGGCCCCACAAGACAGGGTGAGCTCCTGTCCTTAGCCCAGCTCTGCGACGCAGCCAATCATATTGGCTCTGCCTTTCCATTGGACTAATTCAGTGGCGTAGAGAGGGGGGATTTGCTGCTTGGGTAAAGCCTATCCTCCATAACAATCCAACCCAGGCTTTCGTGCTTTGCATGCAGCGTATGCAGCACCAAGCACGATACCATAGTCTTCCAAGACTGATGGAGGCCTGCTTTCTTTTTTAACGTTGGGAGGACAGGACGGAGGCCTGCTTTTCATAACCTGCCTTGGGTCTCCTTTTGTTAGGAAGAAAGGCGGGATAAAGATCTAATAATATAATATAATATAATATAATCAGGGGTGGGCTCCAGCAGGTTCGCACATACTCTATAGAACCGGTTGTTAATGTGAGAGGACATATAAAGTTTAAAAATAGCCTTTAAAAAGTGACTGCCAGATGGACATAGAACCGATTGTCAATTTCTTTGAATCCCATCACTTTATATAATACTAGTGAAAGGCGTACCCACGTTGCGGGAGTAAAATTCCCCCGTATGCCATCCCCCCATATGCATCAACCCCCCATGGCGGTTGTTGTTACGCCTGGTTGTTCCCCCAGGCGTAACAACCCCCCCATGTGCAACTTCCCCCATACACATCAACCCCCCATGCGCAACTTCACCATGTGCATCAACCCCGCATGCACAAGTTACCCCATGCGCAACTTCCCCCCCATGCACATCAACCCCCCATGCACAACTTCCCCATATGCAACAAACCCCATGAACAACTTTCCCCATGCACATCAACCCCCATGCACAACTTCCCCATATGCAACAAACCCCATGCACAACTTTCCCCATGCGCAACTTCCCCCATGCACATCAACCCCCCATGCACAACTTCCCCATGCGCAACTTTCCTATGCGCAACTTTCCCCCATATGCAACAAACCCCATGCACAACTTTCCCCATGCGCAACTTCCCCCCCATGCACATCAACCCCCCATGCACAACTTCCCCATATGCAACAAACCCCATGAACAACTTTCCCCATGCACATCAACCCCCCATGCACAACTTCCCCATGCACAACTTCCCCATATGCAACAAACCCCATGCACAACTTTCCCCATGCGCAACTTCCCCCATGCACATCAACCCCCCATGCACAACTTCCCCATGCGCAACTTTCCTATGCGCAACTTTCCTCCATGTGCATCATTCCCCCCATGCGCAACTTCCCATATGCGCAACTTCCCATATGCGCAACTTTTCCCCTTGTGCAACTTTCCTCCATGCGCATCATCCCCCATGTGCAACTTCCCCTATGCGCAACTTCCTCCATGCGCAACTTTCCTCCATGTGCAACTTTCCCCCTTGCGCAACTTTCCTGCATGCGCATCATCCCCCATGTGCATCATCCCCCATGCGCATCATCCCCCATGTGCAACTTCCCCCATGCGCAACTTCCCCCCGTGCACAACTTTCCTCCCGTGCGCAACTTCCTCCCATGCGCAACTTCCCCCCATGCGCAACTTCCCCCATGCGCAACTTTCCTCCCGTTCGCAACTTTCCCCATGCGCAACTTCCTCCCATGTGCAACTTTCCCCCATGCGCAACTTCCCCCATGCGCAACTTTCCTCCCATGCGCAACTTCCCCCCTGCGCAACTTTCCTCCCATGCGCAACTTCCCCCATGCGCAACTTTCCTCCCATGCGCAACTTCCCCCATGCGCAACTTTCCCCGTGCGCAACTTCCCTCCATGCGCAACTTTTCCCCGTGCGCAACTTCCCCCCTGCGCAACTTCCTCCATGCGCAACTTTCCTCCATGTGCAACTTTCCCCCGTGTGCAACTTTCCTACATGCGCATCATCCCCCCATGGGCATCATCCCCCATGTGCATCATCCCCCCATGGGCATCATCCCCATGCGCATCATCCCCCATGCGCAACTTCCCCCATGTGCAACTTCTTCCCATGTGCAATTTTCCTCCCATGTGCAACTTCCCCCGTGCACAACTTCCCCCGTGCGCAACTTCCCCCGTGCGCAACTTCCCCCCGTGCGCAACTTCCCCCGTGCGCAACTTTCCTCCCTGCACAACTTTCCCCCGTGTGCAACTTTCCTCCTGTGCGTAACTTTCCTCCCATGCGCAACTTTCCCCATGCGCAACTTCCCCATGCGCAACTTTCCCCCACGCGCAACTTCCCCCATGCGCAACTTCCCATATGCGCAACTTTTCCCTGTGCGCAACTTTCCTCCATGTGCATCATCCCCCATGTGCAACTTCCCCCCTGCGCAACTTCCTCCATGCGCAACTTTCCTCCATGTGCAACTTTCCCCCGTGCGCAACTTTCCTACATGTGCAGCATCCCCCCATGGGCATCATCCCCCATGCGCATCATCCCCCATGTGCAACTTCCTCATGTGCAACTTCTTCCCATGTGCAACTTCCCCATGCGCAACTTCCCCCATGCGCAACTTCCCCCATGCGCAACTTACTCCGTGTGCAACTATCCCCCCATGCGCAACTTTCCCCCATGCGCAACTTTCCCCTGTGCGCAACTTCCCCCCGTGTGCAACTTTCCTCCCGTGCGCAACTTTCCTCCATGCGCAACTTCTTCCCATGCGCAACTTCCTCCCATGCGCAACTTCCCCCCATGCGCAACTTTCCTCCCATGCGCAACTTTCCCCATGCGCAACTTTCCTCCGATATGCAACTTCCCCCTGCGCAATTTCCCTCATGTGCAATTTCCCCTCACGCGCAATTTCCCCTCATGCGCAGCATCCTCTCCAGAGCAACCTCTTCCTCCGAACAACATCCCCCAGTGCACCAGGCACTGAGCACCAAACTGGCTGGGTGTTGTTCAGTCTCCCATGTTAAGTATAGGAGAGAAACACGTTTCCCCCTTTTCAGCCCCTGAAGGGTTAATTTCTCCAGATGGTTCTTGGTGGGTGTTCAGGTGACAGAAGGAACTCCCAGAATTCCATGCTTCAGGCCCAGCGTTGGGGTGGAATGTTGATGAGTCAGCAATTCTCAATGCAAAGTATAGGGAGGAAAACGCGTTGCGCCCCTTTTCACCCCCTTCCGGTTGGAATTTCCGAAAACCGGTTCTTAGTGCACCCCTCACTCACGGAAGGAACACCTACCCCAAATGTCACGCTTCTAGGCCCAGCGGTTTTGGCAGGGCGGTGATGAGTGAATCAGTGAGTGAGTCAGTGAGTGACTTTTCTCTTTTATATATATATATAGATAATATAATATAATATAATATAATATAATATAATATAATATAATATAATATACAGCTTGTCTCACTCATACAGAATGAAGGGGAAAGTGCCTCTACCTTTAACCATTGCATAGAAGAGGGAATTGAGGGAGGTGCTGCTTTTTAAACCTTTCTATAATGAGCTAAACCTGCCTCAGTTCCCTCTTCGGTGCAATGATTAAAGGTAGAGGCACTATGTCCTCCATTCTATATGGTCACCCTATATATATTTTTTAAACTGTTATATAGAGTTATGTAGAGCTTTACACCAGGATGGTGTAATAGTTCAAGAGTCGGAGTTAGAGCAGGAAGATCTGGGTTCAAATCACTGCTCAGTCAACCTTGGGCCAGGGTTGCCTGCCTCACAGGGTTGTTGTGAGGAGGAAAAATAGGAACTTATGTACACCACTCTGAGCTCCTTAGAGGAAGAATAGCTTTAAAATGTGAAAAATAATAAATTCCATGGGTGATATTGTTACCCAGTTGTCGTTTGGTGGAGCTGGTTGTGTTGTCTTCCTTTGATGCAAAGCATGGCCGATGTCAAGGCTTTATCCTGCTCACAATATGAGGAACAGAAGGTGAAAGTGGAGGCAATGAGTGGCCCTGCAGTGTTTGTGAGAGCCTTGCCCTGGGCATCTCTTTGGCAGCACTGTGAGCACCTCTCTAGCCTGGCACTTGACGCTGTGTTTAACAGCCAGGCTTTAACATACAGTAGTTTCCCCATCTCAGTTGTATTTTTATTGGGCACTAAGTACCTTTATTTGTATTGGCTACAGGGGCTTGTTTTATATGCATTCCTTGCCCTAAGTCTCTGGGAATGGGCAAACGAAACATCCAGAAGCTCCAACTATTTTTCTTTTTGAAACCTTTGGTGCGACCTCCGTGCCCGCAGTCTTCCTCTCCGATCACCTGGTGCAAAGGGAAGGTGGTCTTTCCTAGACCTCCCCGCCAAGCTTATAACTGCTTTCCTTCCAGCTGCAATAACAGTTTAACAACCACGAGGAAGAGCTTTTACTGCTAGAGCATTAAATGTTTTTTGCCTAATGATTGAAAATAGTAAAAACTGAGCCTCGCGATGGTTAAGGCAGCATTAAAGGGGAATTATAAGGGCTGGCGCTTAAACGGAGCCTGGGGTCCCAAAGGAACCTTCGTAGCCTGGATCCAGATTCTTGCGCACTGTCCTCTGCTCTTTGCTCATGGATGGGGCATCTCCTTGATGCCAGGCCACTAGAGGGCATAGCACGGCCATGATGGGCCACCAACCCACCTGTTTCAGCACTCCCTTAATCCCGAGTAATGCTGCCGCTATCACCCAAATGGCCCCGTTGTAACCATAAACTTTCATTGAGCAGATTGACCTTTGTACTCTGTTTCTAAGTAATGAAACGAAGCTATCGGGTGATTAAAGTGTGTTACTAATCCCTGTTGGCTGCAAGGGGAGGAACAGGCAGCAGGGTAGGGAGGAGGCTGGGGCAGGTGGTTGAGTGGTACCATTAAGCGTGGTGAGGCTGGATGCCATAGCAGATTTGGGGTATCATTAAAGGGCAGGACATTGTCCATCATTTAAAGTAATATTATACCTTAACCTCCAGCTGGGCACCATGCAGATTTTCTGATTTTGACATCAGAGTTACTTGGGCTGACTCTGGTGGAGAAATAAAGTTACGTTATTATAGGTCACATCTAAGCATGCACAGTGGTACCTCGCTTAAAAAGCGCCTTGCTTAACAAGCGTTTCACACAACAAGCAAAATTTCCAAGAAATCTTGCTTCACATAACAAGTTTCGCTTCACTTAACAAGCAAGCGCGCTATGGGTACGTGTGCTATGCAGCCCTGACGCTCCGCATGGAGGCTCTTTAAAAGGGCTGCCAGCCAGCGCTGCTGCCTCTAACTGCCCCCAACTTGGGGGCAGTTGTCTGGAGGTGCCAGAGGCAGCTGCCCCTAACTGCCCCTAAGTGCCCCCACTGATCACCTTGAACCTCCAGCAGCAGCCCAGGTAAGCCTCCCAGGAAAGTGTCTTTGATTGCAGTCTCCTAACCATGTCTACCCAGAAGTAAGCCCCGTTGTGTTAAATGGGGCTTACTCCCAGGAGTAGGATTGCAGTCTAAGTAGACTTCATAGGATCAAACACATTGAATGCATGTTTTAAAGTCAATTCCGGTGTTTTGTCATCATTTTTACATCCAGTTAATATTTTTATATGAATATTTTGGGGGTTGTTGGACCAATTGTCTGAGTTTCCATTATTTCCTATGGGAAAATCTGCTTCACTTAAAGAGTGTTTCACTTAAAGAGCATGCCTCCAAAACGAATTAAGCTCTTTATGTGAGGCACCACTGTATTTGTGTTTTATATCATTGTGTCCTTATTGATACGTGTTTTGTTGTTGTGGCTGATATATTGTGATTATGGTTTTAAGCAACAAAGTTATGAAAATTAAAGAAGTTATGAAAAATAGCAAATAAATGTTTATGAAAAATAGTTATGAAAATAAAGTTGGGAAAAATAACAGAGAACAGGATCAGGAGACCTTGTCTGTCGGGCACACGCATGTTTCAAAAACATCTGGCTGGAAAATGTGATGTATAGTATGATATAGTAAGGGCTGCTCTTATATTCTTTTTATTGATTGATTGATTGAGTGAGTGAGTGAGTGAGTGAGTGAGTGAGTGGAATTTCTATCTTGCCTTTCTCGGACAGGTCGACACAAGGCAGCTCACCACATTAATAAACAATATATACTGTATTTACTTGAATCTAACGCTCACCCTTTTCAGCTGAATTCAGTCTCCAATATCAGGGTACGCATTAGATTTGTTGGTTAATTAGATTCCAGTAAATGTGGTACTTCGATTGTAAGGATAGAGTGCACATTAGATTCAATGGCACGTTAGGATCACATAAATGCGGTAATATATAAAATATTAAATTTTTTTTATAACATTTAAAATCAACTCACCATCGTAAAAATGATAAAAATAACCAGCTAAGGACACAATCCAGTGCAACTATGGGAGCATGTAAAAAGACATTACGTGCACCCGTAGTTACTGCACCACCAAGTGAAAACCTATGGGAAATTCATATTGGAATCCAGAGTAACTTGTTCTTATTTTGGAGCAAGTTACTCTCTGTAGTTACTCTGGATTTCACCCTCAGTGCACTGCTAGAAACGGAGGCGTGTATGTGGATTGTCGTGTGTGTATTGGATCTGGTCTCTGAGTGTTTTTGTGAATTTCATTGTATGTGTACACTGTGTATATACGTACAATGACAATTAATAATTATTATGAAACCCCCAACCTTCCCATTAGCTAATGGCTTTTGCATATGGAAAGCTGCAGATTGTAGTATGTTGTTAGTGCAGTCCTATACTTAGGACAAAATCCAGAGTAACTATGGGAAGTCCTTGCTCTAGTGTAAGAACAACTTACTCTGGATTCCAATATGAATTTCCCATAGGTTTTCACTAGGTGGTGCTGTAACTACGTGCTCTCTTACGTGCTCCTGTAGTTACTCTGGACTGGGGGGTTATTCTATGCCGGGGTGGCCACCCTGCCGCCCCAGAGTATTGCAAAAGTGCTACTCAGGGGCCGGCAATGTATCAGCAGGACAGCCTGTGCCATACCACCATCATCACATCCCGTCTATCAGTTTCCCATCTGTAAAATGGGAAGAAAGGTAGTTTTTTTTATCTCAAGTTTGTCTAGAAAACTGGTGAAGTGGAGGGTGTATAAGAGCCACACACCAAGTGTCCAACGGACATGATTAATAAGCATAGTTGCGGTGCTGTGAAAGACACATAATAAACTTTGAAGGGCAGGATGCAGCAGTTATGTGAATAGATGAAAAGGGTGCTGGATTTGCATTTTGATGGAGGAAAAAATGGAATTTTCCAGGATTCTTTTCTGTTTTAATTTAAAGGCACTTCACCAAGAACTGCACCCTTTAATCATGAAATATGGTCTACTTGAGCTGCTTCTTATTGAAAATGCAGATATGTCAATATAGAGGTCTATGAACTTCAGCGCATGTCACCATTTTTAAAAAAAAAACAGTATAATTACATGCAGTGGCATAGCCAGAGGGGTGCAAAGCACTACATTTTACAATGCCTGAATACTCCTTGCAAGCAGACCCTCCCCTTCAAGTCCATTCTGGGTGGTGGGAGCCAAAGGTAGACATTTGCCTCCCACCACCCGGAATGGCACTGAAGGGGAGGGCCATTTGCCCAGAGCACAGGGGGGCTACTTGATAGGGTGACTATATGTATTCTTTTTCCAGGACATGTCCACCTTTTTAGCCTGGTGTCCTGGAAAAACTGTTGTCCTTCATTTCCTTGTGAGCAGGCAGCATGGAATCTTCTTGTAATTAATAAATGTGATAAATTATATGTGCTTCTTTAAAATTTAATAATAAGTAACATACATAGTTTAAACCGTTGAAAAGTGGAACCCAATCTTTTGG
The DNA here is from genome assembly GCA_030015325.1 of Cryptoblepharus egeriae. Classification (NCBI taxonomy): domain Eukaryota; kingdom Metazoa; phylum Chordata; class Lepidosauria; order Squamata; family Scincidae; genus Cryptoblepharus; species Cryptoblepharus egeriae. The sequence goes on from JAREYC010000014.1 coordinate 3,513,378, forward strand.
ACTTGAAAATGGTTGAAAATTGGAACCCAATCCTTTGGACGTAAAAACCATTGAAAAGCAGACTCCAGCCTTTCTGAGTTTATAAATATTGCTTCCAATGCTTTTTTAATGCTTTGGATGGTGCTCCCGTCCCTAATAAGTGAATAATGCCTGTACGTACAGTATATAATTTATTCCACAATTTATTAATTACAAGAATTCTACATGCTGCCTGCTCACAAGGAAAATCTATCTACAACCTTTATATACACTATTTACTGTATTTACTCGAATCTAATACTCATCTTTTCCAGCTGAATTTAGTTTCCAAAATCAGGGTATTAGTTAATTCAATTTGAGTAAATACGGTATTTTGATTATAAGTACAGGGTGCACATTAGATTTGATGGCACATTCGATTCGAGTAAATACAATATTTTTATTATAAGTATAGGGTGCGCATTAGATTTGATAATTAGAGTTGAGTGAATATGATATTTTGATTATATAATTTGATTATATTTATTTGATTATATATATTTATCTGATTATATTTATTTGATTATATTTATTGTATTTTGATTATAAGCACAGGGTCCACATTCTATTTTATGGTTAATTTGAGTAAATACGGTATTTTGATTATAAGTATAGTGTGTGCATTAGATTAGATGGTTAATTTGACTTGAGTAAATATGGTATTATGATTATAAGTACAGGGTGCGCATTATATTTGATGGTTAATTCGATTTTAGTAAATGCGGTATTTTGATTATAAGTGTAGGGTGCGCATTAGATTCGATGGCACATTCGATTCGAGTAAATACAATATTTTTATTATAAGTATAGGGTGCGCATTAGATTTGATGATTAAAGTTGAGTGAATATATTTTGATTATAACTATAGGATGTGCATTAGATTCAATGACGCATTAGATTCGAGTAAATACGGTGTGTACCGCTTTTCAACTAAAAAGTTCACAAAGTGGTTCACAAAGGGTGCAATCCTATCCGTGTCTGTTCAGCAGTAAGCCCCATTGTGTTGAATGGATTTACTCCCAGGAAAGTGTGTTTAGGATTGCCGCCAAAGAAAATGAAAACAGTTATTGGCTAAAGGAGGATTTTCTTTCCAGGGACGAGGCAAAAAAAGTCTTGGGAATTAGGATCTTGACCTTGGTCTTTTGGGGGTGGGACTAGATGACCTCTGTTGGTCCCTAAAACCTGCATCACTTTTAAAGCAGTGCTTGATTGAAGCATCTTTTTGGGGTTTGGGTCAAGGGGTTGGGGGGGGTCAGAGATGTGGGTGCCAAACCCCTCCTTTCCCCTCCTTCCCTCCTGCTTCCGCATGGGACTTGTAAACAGTTGCCTCCCCTCTGCTGGGGGCAGGCGCCTCCCCTGCCTGCCCTCCCCCTGCCTGCCCCCTCCCCGCATCTCATCAGCATAGATTAGCGCTGGGGGAGCCGGAGAGCAGGTGCAGAGCCGGAGAGAGACCGGAGGGGAGGCAGCCAGGCAGGCAGGCGGGCGGGCTGGAGCATCATGCGGGCTGCAGGGCGCGGTGGAGGCGCTGCAAGGAGGCGATGGCCCTGGGGAGCCGCTGCGGGGATCCTCTTGCTGTGCGTGGCTGGGGCAGGTAAGAGAGGGGGGCTCCCGAGGGTCCCCCCGCCTGGTCCCCTCTCCTCTCCGGATGCCTCTCTTGCGCCCCGCAGGAGTGTCCTCTAAGGGTCCGATGCGCTCTTGGAGAGCCTGGCTGTGCGTAAAGAGCCGCTGCTGGAGCTACAGGGGGGTCTCCAGACCTGGGGGAGGGACACACACCAGCTCTTGGGGTGTCCAGATCAAGGGGTGTCCAGATCTGGGGGGTCTCCAGATCTCAGATCTAGGGGTGTCTCCGGCTTTAGAGGTGTCTCCAGCTGTGACTCCAGCTCTAGGGGTGTCCAGATCTAGGGGTGTCCAGATCTGGGGGGTCTCCAGATCTCAAATCTAGGGGTGTCTCCAGCTTTAGAGGTGTCTCCAGTTTTAGAGGTGTCTCCAGCTGTGTCTCCAGCTCTTGAGGTGTCCAAATCAAGGGGTGTCCAGATTTGGGGTGTCTCCAGACCTCAGATCTAGAGGTGTCTCCAGCTTTAGAGGTGTCTCCAGCTGTGTCTCCAGCTCTTGGGGTGTCCAAATCAAGGGCTGTCCAGATTTTGGGGGGTCTCCAGACCTCAGATCTAGGGGTGTCTCCATCTCTAAGGGGGTATCTCCAGCTCTAGAGGTGTCTCCAGCTGTGACTCCAGATCTAGGGGGATGTCCAGATCTGGGGGTCTCTCCAAATCTCAGATCTAGGGGTATCTCCAGCTCGAAGGAGGTGTCTCCAGCTCTGTGGAGAGCTCCAGCTATAGAGGGGGGATCACCAGCACTAGTGGGTCACCAACAATAAGGGGGTCACCAGCACTAGGGGGGCCCAGATCTAGGGGTGTCTCCAGCTTTGGGGGGGTCTCCAGCTATAGAGGGGGTGTTTCCAGCTCTGGGGGTGGGGTCACCAGCTCTAGGGGAGTGTCTCCAGATCTAGGGGGGGTATCTATCTCTAGGGGGTATGCAGATCTCGAGGGGGTCGTAGCAGTCAGTCTTATAGAGAGACTCACAAGGGGACCCTTCCCTTCTGAGCCATGCCAGGTTGGGGGACTCCCTCCTTGTACTCCTGGTGATGCCCCCTACAAGACTCACTGCTGCAACCCCCCTCTAGCTATGCCAGGTGGCATGGCTGGAGGGGGTCTGACTCTTGGAGGGAACATCACCAAGGAGTCCCTCCCATTCATAGCCATACTAGGTGGAGGGACCATCCCATTACACTTCTTGGTGATGCACTCCTGTGACCCCCCCCTAGCTATGCCACTCCCAGGGAGGGCATAGCCAGAGAGACCTCCCCTCCAGGGGACCGATCCCTGCTGGATCAGGGCAGCAGAAGCCCCCCACCTGTCATTCCACCTTCCCCTTCCTTGAACTTCAGCTTTCTCTGGCCAGCCCCAAGCAGTGGGTCCAGCTAGTACTGGTGCCAGCCTGGGGGAAGCAAGGAGGGCTTGCCAGGGGGCAATCACAGCCCTAGAGAAGGAAGGGCACCTTCTCCCCTATGTGGAGACCTTCCCCTCTTCCTCCTCCTCCCTTCTCGCCTGCATTGTGTGACCCTAATATTCACAAAGGCTGCTGTTGCTGCAGCAAAGGGGGTGTGATTGTGTGTCTGTGTGTGATTGTGAGTGTAAGAGGGAAAGCGAGGAAGGGGGGAACAATAGATGAGTTCCCACCCCCCCCCTTTCACCCACCCACCCCCCTTTTCCCTGTCACTGCAGTCAGAGTGGTGGTGGGCTTTGTTAGAGGGCTCTTCCTCTCTCCACCACCCCCTTTGTCCTTCCACCTGTGCCTAGAGAAGGGCACCCCATGTCTGATCACCCCAACCTTCTCCCCACTCTTTGACCCTGGATGCCCTGGCATCATCATCACCAGGGGCATCATCATCACCTGGGCACTGTTGCCCCAACTGCATCTATATGGTGGGATCTGTAATGTTACCTCTTTGGGTGGGTGAGTGGGTGGTGGTGAGGGGCACCTTGCTGTTTCTTGAAAGGTTCCCATCCATGCACGTCGGTACATGCCATAATAGGATTTCAAATCCGGATGTGCTTTAATTTTATTTTTTATTTTATTCATTTGCATTTTCAGTAGATCTTACTTTTCAGTAACCCCTTCCTTCGTCCTGAAAAAGGAATAGCTACATTCCCCCCCCCCAACAGCTACATCATCTCTGCTATTCCTCCACCTCCTTTTTCTTCCCTCTGTCCCCCTCCCCCTGAATTATTTTATCCCAGCCAGCCTGCGCTTTGAGTTTGTGGAGCAGAGAAATCAAACTGCTGAGCTTATTCCCACCAGTCCCACCATCATTTGTGGCTTGTTTGTTGCCCCTTCCTCCCAATTTCTGCTGGGACCCTCAAGAGAGGCCTGATTTCTAAATACATATACGTTCCTGTAAATGGCCCCATTTCGAAATATATGTGTGGGTTCTTGGTCAATAGGGAAATCAACAAGAACAAGTAAAAATGGCGTTCAGAAGACCCCCTTCTCAGTCCCCATTTAATGCAGCAAGCAATCCGGGAGAAGGGGGCTCCGCAGAACAAAACCGTGCCCCAAATATCTGGTGAAATCCATAATGAAGCCCTTCTCCATCCCATCCATAAGTTGGCTACGAAAAACTTAAATTGACTCAGATTGGCATCCTGTTGACTTGTGATCACACAGTTTCGTCTTCAGGGGGTTGTGGATTCTGGCCGTGTGTGCAGGTTGGAGGCAGGGACGGGCTTGATTTTTCTTTCTCCCACCTTGGAATAGGCTGGATTCCTTGAAAAGGTCAACATCCCCCAGCCTCTTTGTCTTCCTCCTTCTCCGGCAGTTGGCTGGGAAGAGTGGTGAACTTTACTTGCGAGTGACTGGCATCTCAATCAATCAATCTCTCTTTGGAGAGGTCATGCTTGGCGTCGGAAAAAGTTCCAGTGTGGTGGCTCTCAGCCTGCAGGCCTGTCAGGTGTGTGTGTGTGTGTGGTTTGTGCAATCCTTCCTCAAGCTGTCCACCTCTCCGTCCTTCACTGCTCATGGATGCAATTATAAGGCAGGCAAGGGGGGATTTGCGCTGATGAACGAAGCATGGCGTAGTCGTGCAAGTGGGGCCTTTGTGTCGCTTGCGTGTTTGCATGTGTGCAGTTTTGGCCATCTCTGTGCACACGTATAGGCAAGGTGGCCTTTCCTGGGTTTCTACAGATTAATCTGCTTCATTTAAAAGAATGCATATTCTGAATACCATGATTTTTAAAATGCTTTTTAATCTCAGTTTCCAAATGGTATTTGCCATAATGTATAGTAACAGTGATTTTTGGTGACTGTGGGCTACCTGTGCCTCAGTAGTACCAAAAGCAGCTTCTTTCCCCCAACTCCCAGAATGATAACAAAGATGGCAACATTTGGGGCCAACTTGGGGTGACCATATAGAATGGCGAACAGAGTGCCTCTACCTTTAAGCATTGCATAGAAGAAGGAATTGAGGCAGGTGCTGCTTTTTAAACCCTTCCATGTTGAGTTAAACCTGCCTCAATTCCCTCTTCTCTGCAATGCTTAAAAGTATAGGACTGGCCATCCGGACTGTGGTTCATGAAATTTTATCTAGAAATAGTTAATCTTTATGATGCCATGAGACTGGGGTTTTTTTTTGGGTTGCATCAACTAACACAATTGTTGTTCAAGAAGTTCTTAAGGTTCCAGTTCCAGATACACTTATCTCAGTTTAAGGCCCGTTTCACATCTTTGCAGACATATATAAGATTGGGAATGTGAATGTATACTTTTGGGAAATGCATAGAACTTGTTTGTATGTGAATGAATACTCTTGGTAGTGCATACTTGGGAAGTATCCATAAAATTCTCAAAGCATCTGGGTGCAAGTCTCTGGGTGCAATCCTAACCAGTTTAGGCCCCATTCCTGTGGTGGTGTGCAGAGGCTGGCGCATGTCTGTGCATAGGCCTAACTCCCATAGGAGTGGCGCAGAAGTGCCTTATGGCACTTTTGCGACACCCCAAAGCCAGCATGGAACTTGTGCTGGCCTAACCAGGGGTTAGGATTGCACTGTCAATCAACAGACTCACTAGTTGGGTATAGGTTTTTTAAATCAACAGGGCTGTCCTTGTGTAAGGCTGTGGACTGTGTGAAGCAAGTTTGGTGACTTTCAGAAAAACAAAACACCACTTTTTCCTGGAACTCCAAGCTTTGTTTTTACCCAGTAGCATGTAGGATTTCCAGTTTAGGATCAACCATTTTTGGGATTTGGTTTGCCTTACCGTCATGTGAAGCCTGGAAGCCTGTTTCTTTCCCAGGGATGTCAAGGTTGTCAACCTTTCACTCTGAAAGGTTGAAAAGTAGCAGCAGAGGAAGTGTGTGTGTATACAAATAAACCTGATGCACTTTTCTTCCCCCCATATAATTCCGTAGAACTGCCATAATTCTCTTTCAGAAAACCAGGATAGGATCGCGTGTCAAACTTGCCAGCGTATAGGGTTGCCATATGTCCTAAAAAACAGGGATAATCTCAATTTTTGGGTATTGTGTTCACATACTGGCAAATGGGATGGAGGTCCCATCCTGATTTTGTGGAAGAGAATTATGGCAACCCTTCCGGTTTGTGAACACAATCCCTGAAAACCTGGACAGTTCTGGTTTTTCGGGACATATGGCAACCCTATACCACGGCTCATCCACGGGGTGCAGGGAGGGGAAGAAGGTGATGGTGGTGGTGAAGAAAGCATTCTAGCAACAGGAGGATGGACAAGCTGGCAGCTCCAACTTTTGCAGGCAGAAGGACATTTGAAAGGCAGAAGCTCTGTCTGCAAAATGAAAGGGTTTGCTGAGCCGAGAGATGCGCGATGCGTTTGGAGTTGGAAGTGGAAGGCGCAGGGGGGGTGGTAATGTGCAGCCAGCAGGGAAGGAATAGAAGCAAGCGAGTGGATGGGGGGCTGTGGTTGCAAACATGGCAAGGGGGTAGGAGGTGGCTTGGAATCTAATTTTTGTGACTTTGCTCTGAACTCTCTTCCTTCCCTTATCGGAGGCAGCAGGTCCAAACCCTGGGTAATTGCATTCCATTTTAATCAATAGCTGGAGTAAATCTACTCTCTAGGTCACCAAGGAGTGAAAGCATGCCTCTTATGTGTGTGCGTGTGTATGTTTCACCCTCTTGCCCCCCCCCCACATCTATTTCCCTACCTCTCTCCACATGCATGTAATTGTTCTATTGCAGGGTGCATGTGCAGGTGGGGGAGACAAGCTGCATGTGGTACCAGCACATGGCACTTGGGTGGTTGCAAGGAACCACCATAAGTCAGTGGATGGACAAATTTTTTTGCATGCATCTGGTCTCAGGTTCAATCTCTGGCACCTCTTGGTGGGACTGAAAAAAATCCTAGTCTGATGGCACAATCCTAACCAATTTACGCTTTCACAACTCATTCATCTCACCATTCCTGCGGTGGCATGGGGAGGCCAGCACATTTCTGTGTACTGGTCTAACTTCCCCAGGAGTGGCACAGAAGATCCATATAGCACTTCTGTGACACTCCTAGGCTGGCATGGGACTTGTGCCAGGACTTATGCTGACCTAAATGGGGGTTCGGATTGCGCTGTGAAACTCTGGAGTGCTACTGCTTATCAGTGCGCACAGTTCTGAGATAAGTGGAGAAAAGTTGGACTCATTTCAGCAGTGTCCTATGTCCCAAAGGGACCTACTACTGATTCTTGACTATCAGCACAATCCAGAGCAACTAATCTGTCCACATAAGAGCCCTTAGGTTGCCCTATCTAACACTAGGTTGGAGCAACTGCAAGATGCTCCAGCCCAGTTACTCTGAAGGAGGCTTAGGGCAGAGCAAGGCAAGATAGGGTGCCCTAAGAGAGGTGGACCTGCTTTGCCCTAACTGGGGCAGCCTAAGCAGCTCAGGAGAGGCAAGTTGAGGGCATGTTGAGCATTGCCTAGGGCAGAGCAGTTACTCTGTATCCAAAGCCTGTTTCCAAGGCAGAAATGCCCTCTTCCAGCCCTCAGAGTTATACCACCTCAGGAGCAGGTATAGTAATGAGTAGACCCATAGGGGTCCATGATAAGGCCCGAGTAAGAATGGCAGTGTTGACCAAAAATCTGAGTTCTTGGCCAGCCTAGCTGCAACCCCTGCCTCTCAACCTCAGGATATGGAACAAACTACGGCTGCCCACAAACCTCAGGATACAGCAGGCCACTCCAAGAAGCCCCTTGTATTCACTGTAGAATGTACTGGCATCTCATCAGGGACTCCTTATAAGGCAGGCACCCAGTGGCGTCACCAGACTGGTGCGGCTGGTGTGGGCTGCATTGGGGATGCGCTCCGTATGGGGTGATGTGCCGGAGGAGTTTGACTGTCCTTTGGCAGGCCCCGGGCGTCAGCACCCCCATTCAGGCCTGCTCCAAGGCGGAGAATCATCCAGAAGCTGACACTTATCTGAGGATGGCCTGAACGGCCATCTGAGGTGCACTGCGCAGAAACACACTGAGCATGCCGAACAGCTTCAGAGGAGACTTCCTTAGAGCAGAGAAAGTCCGCGCCTCTGCACAGCCATTCGGCCTCACTCAGGAGGCGGAGCGGCAGCCGAATGGCTTCAGAAAGAGTACTGCACAGGCACCAACTCTGACGCCTGCACAGTCTCCCCCGAAGCCAAAAGGCTTCAGAAAAGTACTGCGCAGGTGTCAGAGATGGTGCCTGCGCAGTACTCTTTCTGAAGCCAGTTGGCTTCAGAAACAACTGCGCAGGCGCCAACTTTGGTGACTGCGCAGTCCAGGTAGGGCGGGCGCGCATCCCAGGGATGACGCACAGACTTCCGCACCAGGTGATGTGCAGAGTCATGTTACCACTGTAGGCACCACAGCTGTTCCTTGTTCAGTGTGATCTGCGGGGTGTCTCCTCAGGAGCAAGTCTTCCCCTTGTGTCAATTACTTAGCATGCTCTGGAGCAGTTAGGGCAGCCCAGGCTTCCTGACTCTCTGGATTCAGCATAACTTTCTGCTCTGGATACAGAATAGTTAGGAGAGTGCAGTTAGGTCAGAGCAGGCTGAATTTGCTCTGGATTGTGTCCTTGGTCTCTAGAATTATGCTTAGGCAGCAATGTCTGTCTGTCTGTCTGTCTGTCACTTTTCAACTAAAAGTTCACAAAGCGGTTTACAAAGAAAATAAAAAGTTAATGGCTAATAGGTTAATAATTAATGGGTTAATAATTAATGGTTTTCAAACCCCTTGAAACCTGGAACCAGCTTTGATGGAAAATATAAGGCTGTGAGATGAGAACCTCTCCAGATCAGGCACATCGATCTGTTGGTGTTGATAGACTGTTATGACCCTGAAACAAGGAATGATGTACGTCACACATATTCTCTAAGTGAGACTTGCGTATTGTACAGCTTCTTTTGATATGGAAATCAATGCCAGTTGAGTGGCAAAGAAACTCTGCATGTGCTCAGATGACCTCTCCTCTGTCTTGTAATTCTGTTGATACCAGTGTGTAGGGCTGGGTTTCTTCAACCTTGGCTTTCTCACCCTTTTTGTTGGGATGGCTCAGGAGGAAGGGACTGTCACTGGAAATTAAATCACCCGGACAGCTGGGCTTGTCTGGCAGAGCATTTTCAAAGAGGTAAGACGGATATTATTTTTGATGAAGCTCTGATCTTTAAAAGAGGAGCGTGGGGGAAACTGAGGCAAGGACTTGTATGGGTTGATGTCTGAAATAAGAGATGGTTGCTTAAAAATAAGTACAATCTGGCTGCCGGTTTTGACCAAGGAAGGCGCCAGATTCGCAGCGTTTTGAAACAAAGGACGTCCCTTTGGTTCTATGTAGTCTTTGAGGCTTCGAACAAAACCTCAATTTTGTTCTGGAAAGCTGAGATCTGGAAAGAGGGACACCTCCTTGCAATGTCATCGTCCTAGTAAGAGGCAGCACCCTATAAGAATGGGTGCACATTGTGTCACCTTTTTAGTTCTGGGGTTCCCCCCCCCAAAGCCTACATCCAAATGCAACAGTGTTAGCAAAGCCAGGCCCTTTTCATGCAAATGTGCTTACAAAACTTTCTCTGGTTGATGCCAGAATTAATTGTCGGGAGTTTGTGTTTTTTATTAAAGCATCAATTCCTAATGCATCAAATTGCTGCTGGGTAGGATTGAGTTTCTGGGTTTGGTTTTGTTTTCATGGAGCAGGCTTTGATAGTATTCCAGATTCCCCTTTCATGCACCCTGCTTGCTCTTTTGGCCGCTCAGCGAGGGTTGAATAAAGGAAGAGGAACTGATCTCTGCCTTGGCCAGGTTTTACCTGAGCTCAGTCTAGGAACAGGTTTCAGCAAATGGGCTTATAGAGTAAGCAGCTCCTGAGCATGCGCTGATTTCAATTTTCCTTACCTTGAATTAGAATTCAAAAAGCAAAGCAGCCTCTGAGCATGCATAGATTTCATTTTCCTTCCCTTGAATTAGAATGCAATAAGGAAAGCAGTAAGTAAAGCAATCTCTGAGCATGCACAGATTTCCACTTTCCTTACCTTGAATTAGAATTCAATAAGTAAAGCAGCCTCTGAGCATGCATAGATTTCATTTTCCTTACTTGAATTAGAATTCAATAAGGAAAGCAGTAAGTAAAGCAGCCTCTGAGTTCGCACACAATTCATTTTCCTTACCACAAATTTGAATTCAGTAAGTAAAGCAGTAAGTAAAGCAGCCTCTGAGCACGCACAGATTTCCACTTTCCTTACCTTGAAAAAAGAATTCAATAAGAAAAGCCCTGGCGTTGAAAGTAAGTAAAGCAGCCTCTGAGCATGCACAGATTTCATTTTCCTTACTTGAATTAGAATTCAGTAAGGACAGCAGTAAGTCAAGCAGCCTCTGAGCATGCACAGATTTCCATTTTCCTGTTGCAAATTCAATAAGAAAAGCAGTAAGTAAAGCATTATCTGTGCTATCTCATATGAGTTAATAAATGTACTGAGCTGATTTTACAGATGGACGACTGAGGCGCATTGACGAAGCCAAGTGGATGTCAACCTGATGAACCAGTGTGGCTCAGTAGTTAGTTTTGAGCAGGGTTTTCCAATCCATTTTCTGCACCCCACTGTATAATTTTATAGAAGGGGAGGCTTTGGGGAAGATGGAGCCTACAAAGGTCTAGAAGCCTCCCCTGTCGCTGCACCTGGACAGGTTTCTCAAATGTACCTGGGACTGATTGTGATGCTCAGGAGAGGGCAATGCGCATGCATTTATTTCTCATACGTTTCCATCGTGGTGTCTCAATCAGGGCTTGGAAAAGCACATTTCTGGTTGCAGATGGTGAGTTTTAAAGGGCTATCTGTAAATTGACAGTCGCCAAGGGATTTGTCTTAAAATGGCAGTGTCTGTGGACATATGCGCTCGTTTCCCAGGTTGTTTTTGTGGTGTGCGATTGGCTTGCCGGGTTCTTGCTGGAAAGGAGTTTGATTTTCATCCAGCAATGTCAAGGGGAAATGGAGATTTCCCGACGTGCCCGTGAGAGTGCGTTTTGTTTTGGGGGGAGCGGAGGAATCAGTGGAGTAGCTATAGGGGGTGCAAAGCACTCCGTTTTGCAGGATCCTCACTCTAGTGTGCAAGCAAACTCTCTCCCCTTTGGAGACGTGCTGGGCAGGGAGGGCAAAACAGGGGCACATTTGCACGCTGCGGTGAGGCTCCCTGCAAAATTTAGTGCTTTGCACCCCCAATGACTACACCACTGGGAGGAAGTACAGTAACCCTCCAATCCAGAGTAACTTCAGGAGGAGTAAGAGACATTTACATCGATGTAGTTATGGCACCACCTAGTGAAAACTGATGAAATTCATCTTGCAATCCAGAGTAAATTGTTCTTACGTCGGAACAAGGACTCCCTGTAGTTACTCTGGATTGTGCCCTAAGTCCTTGAATTACGAACATTCAAGATGTGAACTTTCATACATATGAACATGCCTTCAAGATCCAAACATTCAAACATACGAACAAATGCAGACATACGTTGGTACAATAACAGTATTTTAACTGAAGTTTTGTAAAAATATTTTAACAGTAAACAGTATTAACGGTAAAGTATTTTAACAGTAAAGATATTTAATTGACACTATTTTTTTTTATTTTTACATTGGGTCAAACTGAGTCAAACGTGCATTAGCACCAACGTGTTGGATTTATGAACAAATTGACTTTTGAATGAGTTTCGGGAATGGAACTCATTTGTAAGTAGGGGATTAAGAGCACAATCCTGACCATGTCTACTCAAAAGTAAGCCCCACTGTGTTCAATGGGTCTTACTCTTAGGAAAGTAGGATTACATCCTAAATTTTATATCCTTCTCCCCTTTTAAACTAGTTTTGAGTTGACCCGTTTTACAGGTGGGAGACTGAGGAAGAGAGCAGTTTGCCCATCGCCTCCCAGTAAACGGGAGTACCAGGTACTGTTGATTGTTGAAACTAAGTGGATGTGGACCTGGTTGGCATCTGGGCACCCACATTTACAGCCGCAGCAGCAGCCCCCCCTACCCAGCTTTCCAAGGAATAAAGAACAGGGTGTGAGTAGCATGACTGAATGCATAATAATTGAGTTGGGATGTGAGCCAGTAATATCCGCTGGATTCTACTTATGCCCCTCCGTCGCATGATCTGGCAGGGTGGGGGAGCCCTGGCGTTGAAAGAAAGGCTCTGGAGCTGAGCCCCGAGCTTGCACTGAATCCCTGTGCCGCTCCTGCGCCAACTCGGGTTGCATCTCCTTTCTGTCTCGGCCAAGCCTGCCTCTCTCGATTCCCATCCCTGGGCTGTGATGGAAGCTCTGACAATCTGCTCTTCAGTCAGTCTTAGCGGCCAGCAGCTGCCGTGCATCTCTGGACCAAGGACGGGTCCCTCCAGCAATTATACGGGCAGCAGGACCCAGCTGGAGCGATGGAGGCGCCGCCGGGGCTCTTTAAACATGCAGCTCACATGTTGCCTCTTGCCTTTCATTCAGAAAATAATAATAATGGGAAAAGTGGAGGGGAAAAATAGCCTTGGAACGGATTGGAGCCACGCAGGGAGGGAATGGGACACTCCTAAGGTCCCACTCCTGCTTGGAGAAGAACCCGGGGCCTGATCAGAGCCACAAAGGAGGTTTTGCAAGTGGCTGAGCAACAAACAGTTCAATTCCTGAGCATTACTCAGAAGTAAGCCCCATTGTGTTCAATAGGACTTACTTCTAGGTCAAGATTGCAGCCAAAGCTGCACATTTTCGGCTTTGTTTGGTGGAGAACTTTTGGGTTTGCTGCATTGCCGCACTCGTTCTGGATTCCCTGCAACCTCCTCTTCCCCCCTCCCCAAGTCGGTGTCAACAAGGCCCACTCTGAATTAATCATGCACATTAATTAAGCTTGTTCACCTGTGCTTAATTTTGCATCAATTCTTTTGACAGACCGGGGTTGGAATTGGGATGTTTTGAAATGGATCCAAATGTGCACGTGAGAGTGTGGGTGTTGCCAGTGATGGGCCCAGCCTGGGCCAAGAACCGGTTCTCCGAAAGTGGGCGGGATGGGGTCGGGACCAGGGTCAGGGGGTGTGGCCAGGGAGGTTTTTAATTTCAAAATTAAAAAATAATAAATAAATAAATAAAATTACTTACTTCAGAGTAGACCTGCATAGGATGGGGCTCTGAAGCTGCTCTGAGGCTCTCTCCACACTGGCCTGGGAGTAAGTCCCATTGGCTATATTGGGACTTACTTCTGAGTAGACCTGCATAGGATGGGGCTCTGAAGCTGCTCTGAGGCTCTCTCCACACTGGCCTGGGAGTAAGTCCCATTGGCTATATTGGGACTTACTTCAGAGTAGACCTGCATAGGATGGGGCTCCCAGCCCCCCCCCCCCCCGCTGGGAGAGGCTGGGAGAGCGCGATGGGGCTGCTCTCCTCCTTCTCAGCCCCCCTGCCAGCAGGAGAGGCTTGGAGAGCACGATGGGGCTGCTCTCCTCCTTCTCAGCCACCCCCCCTCGCCGGGAGAGGAGAGCGTACCGGTCCTCATTGTTCCGGGGACCTCCTGCTGCTGCCTACTCGCTAACGGCAGGCTTTTTGGAAGATCCCCCACGCCAGAGTAGGGGCGCGTAGGCTCCTGCCCACCTGTGGGTGTTGCAAAGAATGGGGTGATGGAGAGGATGGAGGGTGAGGTTAAAGGGTTAACAGGATGTTCTGATAGTCAGGGCCAAACCAGGGCATCGTACAAGAGATACTTCTCTGCACATGGCTTTGATCTCGGACAAGAATAATATTCATACATACCCAATGTGGTGCCCACTGGCTGTCTTTATGGCCATTCGATGCTTGATTTTTCCTACAAATTGTGCATTCCTTGGGTATCAATTCTTGATATGCATGGAGGCTTTGGGCGCAATCCTGAGTAACTACAGGGAGTCCTTTCTCCGGTGTAAGAACAATTTGCTCTGGATTGCAATATGAATTTCCCATAGGTTTTCACTAGGTGGTGCAGTAACTATGGGTGCATGTAAAGTCTCTTATGTGCTCCCGTAGTTACTCTGGATTGTAGGGATTATGTATAATAAAAATTCAGTCTACACAACAAGTCAGGTTCATGCCACCCTGGGTCCTGGCAGTAATGGGCAACCCAACTAGATACCAGGTAACCCTCCTATCTAGCCAAGGCTAACTTCATCTCTGTAATCCCAGCCTGGAAATAGTTTTTATACCGTCTGATGATTGAATTGCGAATTGCTGGAGACGGAGCCTCCCTCCAGTTGCCTGCCATTCTGTCTCTGCCATCCAACCCCAGCTGATGTGTGAACATATCGTGCGACTTGGCGAGCGCCAGGAGACCAGAATAGCATGACTTTTGCACATGGACGTGCCAGGCTTCATCATGGACATGTCTTTTTGGAGAGGGCATCACATGGCACCCTTTAAAACCGATGAAAGGAGAAGAGGGGCGGGAATTTGCTCTGTCAAGGTTTTCAAGCTGCCTCTATTTGGATCACCGCTTTTCAATTGGCATTTATTTTTCACATTTATATCCTACCCTTTTGTCAATAGTTCAGTGTATGTGGCTGCCCCTATTATTCTCACAACAGCCCTGCAAGGTATGTGGCTGCCCCTTTTATTCTCACAACAGCCCTGCAGGGTAGATTAGTTTGAGAGGAGATGTTTAATCCTGTATCACACTATGAACTTCATAGCTGAACTGGAGTTTGAACCTGCTTTTCCTTGTCCAAGTTTTTAGCCTCCAATCGCTTCAACAGGATTCATAATTTCCTTCCTTCCTTCCTTCCTTCCTTCCTTCCTTCCTTCCTTCCTTCCTTCCTTCCTTCCTTCCTTCCTTCCTTCCTTCCTTCATTCATTCATTCATTCCCAATCAATCAATCAATCAATCAATACTAAACAAAACGTATGGCTCCAAAGTGGTGAGGCTCCCTCCAGGAGTGATTGTGCCACCCCCTCTAGCTACGCCACCACCTAGGGCACACCATGGAGGTACTAAGGCTGGAATCAGTAGGGCTGGACACAAGAGACGGCAGCATCGGAGGCCAGAAAAGTCTCTTCCGTGACATTACAAATGTGTAATAGCTTCCCTGTCTGCTTCCTGCCAGCCTTGCTGGGTCTGCCAATCCATCACCGTCTAAAAATTAAAGAACAGCATTAATGGAGAAACTGGAGCCAACGGGGTCATCGGATCTGTGGGACAGCCAACCACGTGTGTTTGATAGGATGACTCCAGCCTGGGCACGGTGCCTCGTGTCTGTCTCCGAACTGAGGAGTCTCCAGCCTTATGACCAACCCTGAAGCTTTCCTGCCCAGGGTCAGGCCTTGGGATCTTGCTGGAATGATGATTTTGAGCACAGTCCTAACCCTTTTTAACCCTCGTACTCAATGTATTCAATGGGTTTTACTCCCAGGAAAGTGTCTTTAGGATTGCAACCATCGGGAGACCACATTGCTTTGCAGGCCTGATTCAAGGGTATGAAATTGGCACTCCAAGTGCTTTACGCCCTGCAAAATTATAGATTATAGCCACCTTCTGAGATGGACAACCTGTTCAGGACCCCCCCATGGAAGTGATACCATTAACCATTCAGGGTTAATGGCATTAAGTGATGCCATTAAGGAATGTCATGGCCAAAAGGGACATCAAACAGAAAGCAACACCACTGTGATAAGAGCATTCCTCCATGTCTACTTGGAAGTAATTCCCATTGCGTTCAATGAGATTTACTCTCAGGAAAGCATGGTTTGCAACCCATTCCAAGATGGTACCAGATTCCAAGATGGTGGTACCCAGCTTTTAGTGACCCCCCTGAAATAAAGGCACAACTAGTGGTGGACTTCAGGGGGCTCTCACAGGTTCCGTGGAACCCTTTGCTAATGAGCGCCTGGTTCTGAGAACCAGTTACTAATGGGACATAGAACCTGTTGTTAATTTATTTGAATCCCACCACTGGGCACAACCCCCTAAAGGCATCCTGACTGCCACTTTGAGATCCACTGTGTGATAGGGGATGTTTGAGGATGAAACCCATTCCCCTTCCTTACCCTCATCACCCTTTGCCAGCTTCAGTATCTCCTAGGCTGCCATTATTTGGAATGAGATCCATCTTCCTCTTCCTCCAAGAAGCTCAGGGGGTTGTTCATAGGGTGATCCCATTTTATCCTCCCCCTAGATTCCCGGGAGGTGATTCGGTCTGAGATAAGTTTAGGGTTGTGGTTTTGCAAGGATTAGAACCTGGCTCTCCGTAATCCCAGCTTGGGTCTCTCTCCACTACAACACACCCAGTTTGGGTTCCTGGTTGTCGGGAATATATAGGGACTCCCCTCTTTAAGTTGTTGGAGCTGATTCGGAGTGCAGGGGCTGAAAGTTGGTAAAACTGCAGATTATGTCCTGTATTTACAGTACAGGTATGTGGGGTTTTGCATTGGTTCGTAATCATAGTTTCTGACCCCAAATCCTGGGAATTGTTGTTTCGTAAGAATGTTTGTTTGAGACCTAGTTTGGTTCAATGAGGATGAAGTGAGCTCCTGTCACTACGCCCAGCTCCTGCCGATCTTGCAGTTTGAAAGCATGGAAATGCACGTAGGTACCACATTGTTGAGAAGGTAATGGTATTCCACGCACATGGAAATGCAAGTAGGTACCACCTTGTTGGGAAGATAACGGCATTCCATGCGCATGGCAATGCAAGTACATACCACCTTGTTGGGAAGGTCATTCCAATGGGCAATGTTGGCCGCATGATCATGGCAGTGCCTTCCGACAACGCTGGAGAATCAGAGATGAGCACTGCTCCCTGGAGTTGTTCATGCCTAGCAGGGCAACCTGTGGACAAGTGGTAAAGGCAGTAAAGCTTGACTTTGAAGGGTGCTGGAGTTTCTTGCCTCTCTCCTGGAACTTGCGGCTTCACGTATGTGATGTGGCACCACATTTAGGGAGCAAAATTCACATCCTTTGGTGTAATGGACCAAAACCTGCCAGATCTGGCAAAATCCTCCAACTAGGCAAACTTTTCTATTGTTTTCACTTATTTCTCACATATATCCCCCACCTGCCCTCCAAGGAGCTCAGGTAGCTTATGCAGGAGGGTGAGAGGATTATATCCCCCTTTATCCTTGCAGGCATCCCATGGCAGAGGGCAGACTCCCAAGGTCACCTATGGGAGTCTTATGATGACTGAGCAAAGATTTGAATCCAGACCTCTTTGATCAGAGTCAAGGTGACCATATTTCTCCAGGATGTGTCCTCTTTTTTAACTCTTGTGTCCTGGAAAAAAATCTTTGTCCTCCTTTTCCTTGTGAATAGGCAGCCTTCTTGTCATTAATAAATTACGCCTAATAAATTATACGTAAAAGCTTTAAATTTCATAATCAACAACATAGTGTTTAACTCAACCACATGAAAGCAATTTACTATATGAGTGTTTTTGTGTTTATTTTGTCATGTCCTACATTTTCCTTTGATGTCCTACACTTCGTCCTCTTTTCTGGTTATGCTGTATGATCTGAGTTCTTTCTGCAGCGCCACCTCCTTGATTCAGGTTAAGTCCTTAAGTCAGGACTTAAGTCAGGTTAAGTCAACTTAAGTCAGGTTAAGTCTGAGTGGGGTGAAGTTCTGCCAGAACCGCTTCTCCCATCACTGGGGAGAAAATGGTACTGAGTGACTATCGGCTTGCCTTATAGAGTGGCCTGGGATTGCCCTTATTACCCTTATAGGTCTGACTGCCAAGTCCTGTTGCCTCCTTTACTGTATGAGATAAGAATGCTTGTGTTTCTTTCCTCTTCGTGGCTTGTTCCCGCTCAGTTTTCTTTTGCGGCGCGTAATTATTTTCCTTTCCCTATTATCTGAACTAAATATTGCCTTCCATTGCTCAGGGCCTATTCCTACCATGGCATCCCCCCCTCGAGATTGTTTTGCCTCCTCCAGGCTACCAGCACGCCAAGATGGAGTGACCCAGGCATCCACCAGGAGAACTAATCATCGTATATTCGGAGGGTGTTGACGGAGCCCATCTCCGCAGGCCCCGCTTTCTCTCGCCTCCTCCCACCCCGATTGCACAGAGCGTCCCGAGATAGAGAGTGCTGGATCCAGAGCGAAATTGGGTCCCGCTGGGAATAGAGGCAGGGCTGTGGCTGCGTTTAACATTGAGAGCGCACGAGTAATTAACGGGAGCACATGCGTCCTTCCCCGAGCGGCTCGCAGGCTGTTTATGCAAGGGATCTCTTGCCTCTTTGTTGGGATGCGGCCATTTTGGTCTCTTAGGAGTGGCGGCTCTTTTGTACGGGAACCCTTTGCTTGGGCTGGAAACGCAGCTGCCTCCGGACTTGGGCAGAGCCGTCGCTGCTTAACGCTGGGAATGGGGGGGGGGGGAATTTGCATGATTGCTGAACATGAATCAGTTGCCTCATGTCTGCTGGGTGGAGGCTAAAAATTGCCAGCTTGCTGCCCAGATTGGCCAGTGCCAAGGGAATCGGACTTCTTTTGGCCTGCCCTTGTCTTCGTCTGGGTCCAGCTTGACTTGTTTTCACGAGTCACCCTAAGAATTTTGTTCTGTCAGTGCCTTTCTGATGATGCTGAAGGCACCAGAAGCTGGGATCACGTAGCCGGATGGATGGGTAGATGCTCTGCCCGGCCTTGCGGCAGGGGCTGTCGACTGCATTCTGGTTCCTTTTCAGTTCTGTGAAAGAGCTGAGACCTTCTCTCTCCTCCTGGCATTAAGAACATAAGATGAACCTCCCTCCGCTGAATCAGGCCAAAGGGCCATCTAGTCCAGCTTCCTATATCTCACAGCAGCCCATCAGATATAACGTTGCCGTAATTATCTTCAACAAAACTGGAACAGGACCTTGCCGGGATGTGAATGTGATGTCATCAACCTGGCAGTGATGTCATGAGCGGAAGTGATGTCACACATCGCCGCCGCATCCTGGTTAGTTTGATAGTGTCAACCTCTTGGATGGGAGACCTGAAAAGCAGTCTTACACTCACACCACACACAGAGACACACACACACCTCCTCCCTGACACCTTTAGAGGGATATTAGGAGAGCCACTGAGGTGGGGTCTGGATTTCCAACATGCCCCCCGATCCCACCATCCCAACGTGTGCCCCCAGAAGGCCAGGCAGGGCAAGGAGAGGTGGGGTACTTCCTTGGGCCCCTTAAGAAGTGGAAGCACCCCTGTCCCGCCACCCTCAAGTGCATCCCCAGAAGGCAAACCTGTGGGGCTCTGGGCAGCCAGGTGGGGACAATCCTGGTTTTCCAGGACTTGTGGCAACGCTACTCAGGTAGCACAGAAGACACCTGCACCCAGGTGCCTCCCCTGCATCTGGCATTAGAACAGGCAAAAGAAACTTTAATCAATCTGTGGAGCTTCATGCCACAGGATGTGGTGAGGGCATCTGAACTAGTTGTCTTCAAAGAAATTGGACACCGGGTTGGTCTTTAGGAATTTAGCCTCCCTTTTTACAGACAACACACGCGTAGATCCCCTTCTCAGGTGCCATCTCAAAAGAGACATTTCCATTTATAGGAGAGGTAATCAATATATTAAATATTGATTAATGTTTTTAGAAATTCTGTCCAATAAATGGAGTGCATGTCCGCCTGTTTGTCATCCTTGAGTGGCCTTGAATGTGCTTTTAGGAAGAAATGCGGGATATCTGTCTGGCTGTCTGTCTGTCTGTCTCAATCCAGTCCAATCCAATCCAATCCAATCCACAATAAGTTATTCTAATTGTCCAGCAAGGCAACCCAATCCTACAACGGTTCTTTTTGAATTGCCAGCGATCCCCTTGCCTGGGTCTGAGTGCGAGGTCCCCCCTCCTCTTTTGGGTCTTTCCCTTTCAGTCTTTACAGGAAGTTGATGTTGGCAGTCAAAGACTGATTTGTTCAGCTGTTTCGGAGGGGAGAAAGCGTTTTCGAAAGGTGATGCTAATCTCCATTAGTGATCTTGAGAGAACGTTCACTCTGGGACTGATTTGAATCTGGAACGAGCTGTGGATTAAGATAGGATTGTGAGAATAGCAGTTCTTAAAGCATGCTTTAGAAGAGCTTGGTGGGGAGGAATTCCTCACCAGCATAACTGATGACTGGGTGGAATTACAGCCGGGCTGAGCTAGGTAAGGTGACCAGGTCGCACCACGCAGCTGTCCACCTGCTTGGTGAAGTTCATGGGTTTTGGACTCCAATGTTCTTGGACTTGATCCCCCCTTCTGGGATCACTGCAGTTCTGTTAGGGTTGCCATAATGCTCTTCCACAAAATTGGGACAGGTCCCTCTGACTCATTTGCCAGTATGTGAACACAATCCCCAATATAGGGATTGTCCCTCTTTTGGGGGACATATGGCATCCCTAGATAGTGTGCATATTACATTCATCCCTGCTTCAAATCCTGGTGTCTCCAGATAAGGTCGGCCAAGACTTCTGTCTGAAATCCAGATTTCAGATCTGGATTATTTCAGATCTGGATTTCAGAAGTTGTGCAATTTTCCTTCTTCCTTGGCTTGGGCTCATGAATAGATCTATCTACACTTCTATTGTATTTATATACCGTTTTTAAAATCAAAAGTTCACAAAGAGGTTTACAAAGAAAATCATAGATTAGGTGATGCCAGGGTGATCAGATGACTGGAAATTCCCAGATCCCCCAGAAAAAGGAGGGGGGGTAACCGGAAAGGGTTACCCCTATGTGGAATTTCGGACATCTCCCTGGCCATAAGCTACTGTTGTGGGCACAGCTCAGGGGCTTCCCAGAGCAGGAAACCAGTGAGAGGCGGGACCACAAGGCGGTCCCTCCCCCATGTCATGGACAGCTTCTCTGGGGGCTCCTGACTGGCCAGGGGCTCCAATGGCTGCCGTGCAGGTGCTGCGCCCCCCTCCAGAGCCTCTCCAGAGCCACCTCCAGAGCCTCTTTCTGCTACCCACCCAGGTAGATGCCCCCTTTTCCCTCCCTCACTCAGATCCCTACCTATGTCCTCCCCCACCCAGCTACCTACCTTTCCCCTCATCCTCCCATCTACCTACCTTTCCCCTCGACCACTCAGATCCCTTTCTTTCCCTTCACCCACCCAACTACTTAGTTGGGTAAGGAACTACCCAACTATAGTTGGGTAAGGAACTTAGTTGGGTACCTTACATAGGTAAGGAAACCCTTACCTATCCACCCACCTACCTACCTTTCTTCCCACTCACCTTTCCCACCACCCACCTACCCATCTGCACGGCTTCTGATGCTGCAAACTGCTTTCGGAGAGTCTTACATGCCTGGGTCAGAATCATGTATGTTGAAGTCACTGGCATGGTTTGTGTTTCTGCAAACTGCTTTGAGGGTGTCTTCCATGTCTGGGTCAGAATCCTGCATGTTAAAAGGTTTTCAATTTTAAAAGTGTTGAGATTAAGTACAGGAAACCAATATGACATGCCATTATTTTAACATGCCCTACATTTTTGGGGGTGTCCTACATTTTTTTAACTGGGTAGGAATTTTGGCTTGGGGGACAGGAATTTTGGGGAACTTGGGGGGGATTTTAGGTTCGGCATTTGGTCATCTTGGGTGATGCCCACCATATTGGAAGCAGAAATATTCCTCTCTTCTCCTGGCAGAGGTGACTCCCCATTGAGACCGCTCCCCAGGTATGAGCAGGATATCTGTGTTGTATATCTATTCAGGGGCATCTCTCCGTACCCTCCCCATATCCTGCCAAGGGAAGCAAGGACTTGGAACCCAATCATGCCCTTTTCTGTTGTCTGCTGGGTGATGTAAGGTGAAAACATGTGCTAGGATCTCCAACCTCTTATTTGCCTAGCTCCATTTTTCGATGGAAGTAGATCCATTGGGGATGGAGTTGTATCCAGAGATTTATGCAACCTCTGCTACACTGGGATGGAAAGAGGAGGCAGTAGGAGCTACTGGCTATAGTTAAGATGCTACAGATGTGGTGAATTTGTATGTGATATCACATGTCTGTGCATTCAGGCCTGCATCTATTGAGAGACACACGGAGACAGTTTTAAAAGCTTGTGCAAATCCAGTCTCAGCGCAACACCAGAAGCATCCTATTTCAGGATCGGTGATAATCCTGGCGCGGAGGGAAAGGAGAAAGCGCTTGGCAGTTGAGTGATTGCAACCTGTGGTGACTATGGGTGTTGTAATGCTTGGCTGCTTCTCTCCGGACGGTACAAGCACCCACCGACGATAATGGTTTATAAAGTGCTTAATGTTTCCTAGATGTTGTACATAGACAATCCTTGCTCACAGGCTGAGAATTTTAATAGACGTGATTAGGGGGAAGGAGGTGGGGAGGGAAGGTGGACCTGAAATTCAAAGATGGTGATAGGTTGGCGGGGGGGGGGGGGGCGCAGTGGCTGAGGACCCATGCCCGTCATGATCATCAAAGAGTGATCCCCTCAATCCTTGGCACTAGTAGCATCCAGTGCCCCGTCAGGGAGCAAAGATGTCACTTCCGGGATTTGCATAATCATTACCAGCCAAAATTGTGGAAGTTTTGGTATTTTTGAAATAATACCATCATGTTATATATCATTTGACGAGTAATTTATCAGTGAAACAAATTGCATTGAAATATCTGTATTTCTATCAGATTTTCTATTTTATATCTGTTTTCTGTTATACCTTCGGCTAATGTTTCATCACCCAAGAACCAGAACTGGAAAACACAACTGCCTTTATGGAACTAAAGACGGGTTTGTTTGGTGACCTGTACAAATTAATAAAGTTAATGGGTGTCATACCAGCACTAGTGATGCAAATTCTGTAGGATCCGGTATGGGATGTGGTCTGTCATGGTGGTGACGCAGTGAGCTCTCTGAGCGAGTGATGCAAACTGTACTGATGCTTCAGATGGGTAGGGTTGCCATATGTCCTGAAAAACAGTGAAATTTTGATTTTCGGGGACTGTGTTCATATACTGGCAAGTGTGACAGAGGGTCCTGTCCCAATTTTATGGGAATTATGGCAACCCTATTTTGGGGCCCATTGCAAAGCTTTGCTGCAGGCTTTCACTGACGCTTCTGGAACCCCATCTTGGAAAAGTAGAATTTTTTCTCCTGCAGCCTTTTGATTTGATCTCCGACGAAAATGAAGGCTACATGTGCAAATGGCACTTGTCCGTGTTCATCACCTGTGAACCGTTGTCATATAGCTGGCAAGCTCTTTGGAGCCGGGACCTGTCCTGTTTTTCTTTTATTTATGGTACGCTGATGAAGCAGCGGCAGCAGCTGGGTGCTGATAGCAGTAGAGAAAAGAAATATCTGTTCGAAATGCAATGCTACTTTTCCCAGGAGTCAGGCCCCAATGTAATTTACAATAAAAACAGAAACATATTACAAAAACTGAACCCACTGCTGTTCTACAGCATGTTTTGGAGGGACTCCTCTTGCCAGCTGAGCTTAATCCATGACTCTCGTTCCAGATTAAAATTACCCTGGAGTGTTCTTGAGATCACTAGTGCAGATCAGTGTAGCGACTTCAGAGCACTTCCTCCTATCCTTCACCCCACTCTACAAACAGCTGATGGATGGTTGCGATGAGCCATCCCTCTTCCATGCCCCCCCCAATAATGTGAGGTATGCCCAATGGAGAGGCATTGATTTGCAGTCTTGGCTTCCGCCGTCACCCTGAATGGGAAAAGAAGCCACCCTTCCAAGCGGTTGCGCAAATTCATGCTCTGATCCGGGCCATGAGCATCATGATGTGTTTATCCTTGGATTTTTTTCGGAAGGGAAGCTTATCCAGCTCTTTTAAAGGGTTGGAGGTCTCTTTGGCGCTCGTCAGTCCTTTTAAGCTTTCATGTCATCTGTCTGGTGTCAAATTTCCTTCTCTCCGGATCTGGCCTCTTTGCGTGAACATTCGGCCCCAAATCCCTCAGCTGTCTGGTAGAGGTGTTGGCCTTCTGCCTCGGTGGCTCCGGGCCATGCGCTATGCCCATCCCCGCCGTGGGTCGCTTACTCCTTAGCTGATGCCCTTCTGCTTGGCCTGATTATGGAAGGGCCCTGGGGTCTGACAGGTCATGACGTGATTTTTTAAATGAGCTCCTTCGTATGGGAAGCTGGAGAACGGGAGCCTTCTTATTATTCCAATCTGGGACAAGGTTTTCTTGTGTGTCAGAATATTTAGGATTTTTTGGAGGGAAGGGAATGAACCCCAGGATGGGTTTGGGCCATCTGATAAAGAGCAAGGGCTGCTGAGAACGTTCAGGGCGCGGATACTAAAAATAAGATTGCAGAAATTGTAGGCAGCCATGGATGCAAAAATCTGAAAGTCACAGCCTAGTGATTCTTCCAGGTTCAGAGGGAATCCTCATCTGAATGCCAGGGATATTAAGTGGCATCCAGCAACTTGCCAGCATGTGCTGGCAGTGATCTACAACCCTATCTGTTCCATGACCCCAATGAATGAATGAATGAATGGAGGGAGGGAGGGAGGGAGGGAGGGAGGAAGGAAGGAAGGAAGGAAGGAAGGAAGGAAGGAAGGAAGGAAGGGGATCTGTTGCTGATTCTGTTGGGATCCTGTCTAGGGTTGCCATAATTCTCTTCCACAAAATCAGGACAGTTCCCTCGGTCCCATTTGCCAGTATGTGAACACAATCCCCCCAAATCAGGATTGTCCCTGTTTTTTGGAACATCTGGCAACCCTAACCCAGTCCATCCATTTCCGGCCACCACCCACCAATTTCTACTTATTTCTTAACAACCTTGTGATGCACCAATCCATGCAGGGCCGACCTTAGGAACTGCGGGCAAGACAGCAAGAAGAGGCTATCTTGGTTTATATCAAGAACTCAGTTTTGATAAGGAAGTACCATGATTGGATTGGATTGGTTCCAAGCCATCTCTTGCACAGGCTTGGAAACCCCAAAAACGAAGCTTCATCACCCCACTGGGGTCCGAAACCATAGATTAAAAAACATGGAGAAATGATGGTTTAAAAAACAGATCAAGAAAACCAGGCTTGCTGTTGATCTTTCTTAGACAAATGGGAGCAAAGTAGTGACATAACCATGGGATGGTTTTCCAGGTTGTGTTTTCAGCTTCCAAAGGGGAAGTGATGGGAAGGAACTGGGAGTGAAGACTCCTGGTGCTATTTCTGCTCCTTGAGTGGGAAGGAGCCATGTCTAGTGACGGCAACCTTTTGTATAACGTTCTGTCAAACTGGTGAGTGTGCATCAAATGGGGACAACAGAGGCAGGTTTGCCGGCAAGAGGGCATCCACAAGATTCAGGGATTCCCAATAAGAGTCATGGCTGGCTTTGGAGGTTGATCCTGCACTGGATCCTTTGGCCAGAGGGTTGGGCATGTGGAGAAGTGGCATATGGGATCAGGGCCAGGCTCTGATTTGAGGGGGTGCTGAGCAAAGTGCCCTCCAATGCAACGGGAGTCTACTGGGCTTACTGGGTGACAGTAGCAAAACCAACGATAGTTGCCCACTCGATGCTGGGAGGCAGGAATTGCCCTTTAAATTTCTCTGTGATGTTTTCAACAGGAATATTAACAGCAACTCAAATCTCCTGGCTTGGAGAGGAGTTTTTGGAGAAGAGAGAAACATGTAGAAATAGGGATAGAAAGGTAAAGAAATAGGTAATAGAAAGGTATGCCTAGTACAGGTCTTGACGGTTGGCCCTCCTGGGACTTGAGGGTCTATGCGCTGGCCGGAGTGTCCCATGTGCTACTCTGTGGCTGTGTGACACACACAGAAAAAAATGAAGATCACCATAGGTTTGGTCTTTGAATATGTTCTGGGTTCCTCGGTAGTTTCTTGGGGAATTTTCATAAGATCAATAAAGGGGTTCCCATATAAGATTGCGGTTCCCATGTAAGATTGCCCTCCTGAGCTCTCCTTGCGATGCACTGTCGCAACACAATATTGTGCATGCTTTGGGAAATGCTCCCTTCTCCAACTGCCTCCCCAAACTATCTTGACCTGCGAGATGGGAGATCACCAAGAAGGCTGTCAGATAACTTGATTTAAGAATACTGCATTAAAAAAGAGCCTAGCTCTGGAATAGCTTTCCTGCCGCTTCACTTTGATGTTTCATTTATAGCTTAAGAAATATATCTTTACGTAAGCCGTCATGTGAGGGTCGTCTGAAAAGCGATATATAAATGCCTGAATAAAAAAAGATGTGGCCTGGGCAGGCTGAAACGGGGTTTACCAGTTCCTTCTTCAGTGCATAAAACCTCTCCTCAAAATATTTATTTCAGGGCCAAATTTCTCCCACCCCATTTTTATTGACACATTAAAACTCTCTTTGGACCGACGGCAATGCTGGGGTATCTCACAGTCTCCTGGTCATGGGATTTCTGTATGTATTATATAGGTTTTGAATCCAGGATTATATGGATTTCTATATCTATGGAGGTATGTATGTATGTATGTATGTATGGATGGATGGATGGATGGATGGATTTCTGTATATATTATATAGGATTTGAACCCAGGTCCCCACCCACAAAGATAGGGTCAGCTCCTGTCCTTAGCCCAGCTCTGCAACGCAGCTGGAACCCATCGTATCGGCTCTGCCTTTCCATTGGACTATTTCAGTGGTGGGGAGAGGGGGGATTTGCTGCTTGGGTAACAGCCTATCCTCCATATTAATCTACCCAGGCTTTCATACTTCGCATACAGCGTCAAGCACAATACCATAGTGTTTCAAGACTGATGGATGCCAATACTATATAGGATTTGGGGTGAACTCAAAGCTTATGGGGGAAGAAGTGTGTAAACTTAGGATCCTTATCCATGTTCCTTATGATGTTTTGAATTTAATGTGAATTTAATGTGGTTTGTGTAGAAGGGACCCTCTTCAGAAATTCTGGCTTCCCATCACTCTCGAAGTTTTACTTCCCAATTTGACTTTTTTTTTTTTACTCTTTGCTGAGTGCGTTACCTAAAATTAATCTCCAGCTCTGCTCAAAGCAACCCCATTTCTATTTACTTCAGTTTTCTGTCTTGTACGAGATCCGCGCATTCCAATTAGTGCTGGAGGCACATCTGATTAACTGTTAGATTAGATTTTTTTTAAAAAAAACATTAGTGAGTGAATAGGTGGTGGCGGAAACAACCATTTTTAAAATGTTGCCCCGCTATCACTCCAGTCCTTGAGACGGAAATCTGTCTTGACACCTAGCAGAGGCTAATCTAATTAAGTCTGCATAAAACCTTCTGCACTCCATATTAAGACTCCTACAAATTGCAGATTTGGGGTCTTTCTCATCATGCACAACCTTCTCTCTCGTCCCCCTCTGCATTTTGCTTGTCCAATCCAAAGAAGCATTTTGGAGAATGCTTGCTGAGTACATACTTCATGATATATTGTATTACTTTAAAGGGCACCTACTTGGATCTCGTTTCGGCACTGATTCCCCTGTTCGGACTTTGTGTGTGTTGGTTATCGGGCAGCCATTCTCAACTTTGTGTGTGTGTGTGTGTGTGTGTGTGTGTGTGTGTGTGTGTGTGTTTGTGGCTTCCTTTAGGATAGGGTTGACATAATTGTCTTCCACAAAATTGGGACAGGACCCTCTGTCCCATTTGTCAGCATCTGAACACAATCCCCAAAATCGGGGTTGTCCTTGCTTTTTGGGACATATGGTAATCCTATCTTAGGAGCTTTCCCAGGTTCCAGGGATACAACCTTATGAACAGATGAACATCATTTATTGTTTTCGTTTTTCAATCTGCGCTCCCCATCAAATTTGCCAGTGTACCCAAGGGCCAAATGGCTCCCACTGAGAATGGTTGGGGTAGCGGACAGACCAGCTGTCAGGACTTCTTCCTTGTATTTCCCTGCTAAGAGCATGGAACTGCAGTCTGCCGATCAGATCGGTCAGGGTCTATCGGGGCTCAGGGTGCCCACGTTTTCTCTCTAATGTTGCCTGATAAATGAGATCCAGGGTTCTTGATGGGATAGGCAGACAGCAGTGGAGCTGTAGGGACCCAGAGGCCTTTGGCAGCTCTCTACTGTGTTTGCTCAGCATTTTCCTCCTTGATCCCAATTGGATGCTAGGAATATAGTGCCCCTGGGGTTCGGGGAGGGACTGCTGCTGTTCTGCTGCCTTCATCTTGCATTAGTGTTGCCATATGTCCTGAAAAAAAATTTAAATAATAAATAAAATAAACAAAATAAATAATAACAAAACAAATAAATAAAGTTAATGGATGTCGTTTCAGCGTTAGTGATGCCACTAGTGATGCCACTGCATTTAGGCTGTGCATATTCTGTCGGATCTGGTATGGGATGCAGTCCATCATGGTGGGGACACATCACTTGATGCAAACTGTACCGATGCTTTGAATGGGGCAGAGTTGTCATATGTCCAAATCAGGGGAAATCCTGATTTTGGGGGACTTGTTCACACACTGGCAAGTGTGACAGAGGGTCCTGTCCCAATTTTGTGGAAGAGAATTATGGCAACCCTACCTTACGTCCTTTCCATGGTACCCACTGGATACCTGGGTATCTGGGCAGATCTTGAACCTAACCTCACCTAACCAGTTCAACTAACTTGCAAGGCTGTGCAAATAAATTCAGAGGTGAGGAGAACAGGTATTTTCTAAAGAAAATATTTCTTTGTTCAGTGTGTAATTAATCAGTGGAACTCTTTGCCTCAAGACTTGGTGTGATGTTGTCTGTCCTGGAGGTCAAGTTTTTAAAAGGAGATGGGATGGATTTCTGGAAGAAAAGTCCATCACTGGTTACAAGCCGTGGAGGTTTTAGAAGTGCTATAGGGTATCTCAGAACACCAGGATGGCAATAGGATGTAGGTATCTTGTGGTCTGATTTGCTTCCTGTGAGACATGTGGTGGTCCATATTAGATGCCAGAAGCTGGACTCAGTGGTGCCATAGCTTGCTCCAGCAGGGCACTTCTTATGTTCTTCTGTGTGTTGCATGGATGGATGGACGGACAGATGGACGTACTGATGCCTTTTCCCAACTCTGGTCCTAACTTACCATGTCCCATCTGCAGGTACTTTTCATGTCCAGCCTAGCTCAAATGGGGTACTGTAGCCACGCTTGGAAGACAGCAGAAATAGATGAGTCTTGGCTTGGAAGGCATGAGAAGAGAAGTGGGCAACGTTGTCCCCCCCAACACATTTTTGTTGTAAATTGAGATACCACCTTCCATCACTGCTTTGTATATGCAGACATTGGATGCCTTCCATCCCTGTGAGCTTGGACCTCCAGCAGTCAGTACAAGGTATTCCAGATCTTTTGGTGGAGTGGAGGAAGCTCCGTCCCATGGATCAAAGGGTCATGGGGGGCATTTCCCACATCCTCCATCTACTTGCCTGTGTACTGAGCCAGCCAGATCACTGTGAGCATCTCCGAGTGCCCAGCTGGGTTTTTTGTAGCCATCAATCTTTCATGAGTCTTAATCCAGCTGGGCAGCTCCTGGGGAGAAGCAACAGGGATATCCCAGCCTAGTGAAAGGGATCTTCTGGGTGGGTGGAGGAGGAGGAGGAGGAGGAAGAGGAAGAGAGCAAGGGAAGAAGGCTTTCTGGGCTTCTGGTTTCAGGTTTCCAGGGAGCTTCTCTGGTCTCCTGATAAGGCTCCTTTTCATGAAGCTTCCAGCCCAATGATTTCCCCCTAAATAATTCATTGGGGTTACATAGCAGGGAAGGGATTCCTTGCCTCGCCTGCCAGCTGGGTAGAATTTCCCTCCTGGTAAGAAGAGCATAAAGTGAAACCATTCTGGGGAGGACGGAGAAAGGTGTAGATCTTCTTCTCTCTGTGCTTCCTTTCTTTGGCTGTGCAGGGCTCTTAATGTTGAATTAATTGCTCTTTTAGCGCCCGAACAACGAAGAGTTTGTGGATGGATCAAAGAGAGCCAAGGGGGATTTGCGGGGCTACATTCAAAGCTTAGTTTGGAGGGAAAGTTCATGCCGAGGCTAAGTCCCGGAAACTCCGGGCTGGGATGTTCAAAGCAATTGTCAAGTTTGTAAAATAAATTGTCAAGTTTGTTCCTCTGAGCACTTCAAATGTCATTTTTCCTTGAATTTGACACTGAGATAATGATGAAGCACTTTTGACATGCTCAGAGGACCACTCAATTGAATATTGAATCTAGGACAGTGGTACTCAGGCATATTAATGATAAAGCACTTTTGATACTTGAGCATTGAGTCTAGAACCGCTAGCTTGAGTATGGAGCCAAAGGCACTTGTCTAAAGGAATTAACAAAGCACTTTTGATGTGCTCAGAGGGCCACTCACTTGAGTACTGAGTCTTGGACCACTATCTTGAGTATGGAGCCAAAGACACTTGTCTAAAGGAAATAAATAGTTCTAAATAGGAAATAAAAGGAAATTACTCTACAATTCAAAGTAACTATGGGAAGACGTAAGAGGCACTTACTTTGGATTGCCCTATGCATTTCCCGTAGGTTTCCCATAGGTGGCACTGTAAATACGTCGGTGTAAAAGGTCCCGTAGTTACTCTGGATTGGAGCACTTTTGACGTGCTCAGAGGACCACTCACTTGAGTATGGAGCCAAAGACACTTGTCTAAAGGAAATGACAACAAAACACTTTTGACATGCTCAGAGAACCACTTGCTGAGTTTTGAGCTAGGACTACCTAGCTTGAGTTTTGACCCTGCTGTGAATTTGCGGTCGTAGCTGTCACAAAATCTTTCTTGTCCTCCTCTGCCTGCAGGAGGATTTTTAAGTTTAATAGGAAATTAAAAGTGTATTGATTAAAACAAACAAATCTCCAACATGCAGCGTACATTTGGAAGGGTGAAAATCTATGTTCAGTTCAACTGGGTATTATTGGAGATATAAAGTCGGGGCGGAGGGTGTGGAAATAAACTCACAGCAAGCAAAAAAAACTCACAATTTCTGAATTTCAGATGCAAGGAATTGGCAACAAAATAAACGGATCATGCTGTCAACTCAGAAGCCTCCTTGAAGCATCTGGTGGGTCACCAGGAGATGCATGAAGCTGGACTGAATGGGCCTTTGGCCTGATCCAGTGGGGTTCTTCTTATGTTCCTTTATCTATATACACACACTATGTGGATCTCTGTATCTCCTGCCTACGTACTAACATGCCAGACCTTTCCAGTGTACTGAGAAGCCTCTAGTCATACTTGTGCCAATGTTTAATTTTATTTTTTAAGATGAAAAAACTCTCAGGTTGGGGTTGGAGAGATGTTGGGTTTTTCACAGTGGTTGCAGGCAATGGGTTTTTGGAGCGCTAAGCAAACCCACAGAGCCAGGGTGACCAGATGCCCGAACCCCAAAAAGAGGACACGGTCCCCCCAAATTCCTGACATCCAAGTAAAATTCCTGATATGTTTAAAAAATGTAGGACACCCAATAAAATGTAGGAGAAATGTAGGACTTATTGAAATAAAGGCTAAAAACACTGGCATTGCTATCCTATACTGAAGGACAAGGACCCTACAAAATATAGGATGTCCAAGCAAAATGTAGGGCATAACAGAATAAAATCTGAAAATACTCATATACTAAAAACAACCAACTGTCGCCTTGTGGTGCATTTGTTGAAGTCCAAGTGCACAGGATCAGTACCATTCTGGAAGCCTTGTACTCTCTGGAGTGACCATCCACACCAGCTAGGCAATCTTGCTTACTTGTGAGTAAAAGTGGCAGTGTATTCTCACTTTCAAAAGGGTTTAATGCAGTGAAGCTTGGAGGAAGGGTTTCCTTGTGAGGTGCCTGGTGGGGGCTTCATTTATTGGATCAGGACCAGATTTCTCTCAGTCTGCCCAAAATATCTAATCTTACAATCCAGAGTAACTACAAGAGCATGTAAGATACATTACGTGCACCCGTAGTTACTGCACCACCTATGGGAAACCTATGGGAAATTCATATTGCAATCCAGAGCAAATTGTTCTTACACCGAAGCAAGGACTCCCTGTAGTTATTCTGGATTTTGCCCTAAGGCAAGTTTGCCTGTTTGCGAGTAAAGGCGCAATATGGCTCCTTTTCAGTTCCTATAGAGCTCAATGCATATTTTTGATTTTCAGTTTTTTGGCCATAACTTTTGATAGGAAGGAGATTTTTGCATTGGATTCTGCTCTTCAGTATAAAATCAATGATATATGACATGATAGGGTACAGCACACCATTGTGAAGTTCCAAAATGAAGCCAAAATGTAGGACACCCGGAGAGGAGGCTAAAAATACGGACAAATCTGGAAATTTCCGGTCGTATTGTCAGCCTGCACGGAGATGATCTCTGATCTGCAGTGCGAAAAACAGGACGCCACGTGATACAATATCTTGGTAGAATTTGCTTGAGGATAAATTGTTGGAAATGTTTTTGGCCATGACTGATCACCAGGACATTTTGGTTGGAGTGGTTGGAGTGCGACCTTGTGAGTTGGTTGGAGTGGTTGGAGTGTGACCCTCTGGGTTGGATGGAGTGGTTGGATCGGTTGGAGTGGTTGGAGTGCGAACCAGTGGATTGCATTGCTTCCCCTTGACATTTGTGGTTTGGCTTGGCTTGCCTGCTTGTTTAGTTGAAAATTTCAGCTATTTATGTAGACAGATGTTCTGCGATGCAACCAATATCTACTTGTTGAGCACCACGGTCTAGAGCAGGGGTCTCCAAACCCTGGCCTGGGGACCAGATGTGTCCCTTGGTAAGCCTCAATGTGGCCACCAACAAGACCTGTCTATCCGGCCCTCGGGCAAGCTCCAATACATTCTTATATGCAAATTTATTCATATTTGAAATATAAATTGGTTTTGTGCCCCCTGACATAATGTCAGAGAGACAATGTGGCCCTCCTGCCAAAATGTTTGGAGACCCCTGGTCTAGAGCAGTGAGTTTCAACCTTTTTCATCACATGGCACACCATCAGTTGTTTTTACCATTGACAAGGCACACCCATGCTGTTCAAATCCCCAAGTTTTCCTATTAATAAATGTCCTTCCCCAAATTCTTGTGGCACACCTGAGGGCTAGCTGCGGCACACCAGTGTGCCATGGCACACCGGTTGAAAATCTACAGTCAGACCAGCGATTTTCAGGTTTTTTTATTTCATGGCACCTAATAAGGTGCTAAAATTGTTGTGGTTCACTGTTGGATTTTTTTACCAATGATAAGGCATACCATTACAATTGCCATATGGCCCAGAAAACTGCGACGGTCCAGGTTTTGGGGGACTGTGTTCACGTACTAACAATTTTGACAGGGGGTCCTGTCCTGTTTTTGTGAAAGAGAATTATGGCAACCTTACACACCATGCTGCTGGTAGCATTCAAATCCCACAAATGTCTTACTAATGACTCTCCCCCAGTCTCATGGCACATCTGCAGAGAATCCACGGCACACCAGTGTTGAAACTATCTGATCTAGACTGTCATGGTTGATCAGGGAACGGCTAATCTGGAGGATCCAGTTGGATTATGGTGTGCAACCATATATCCCAAAAACCAGGGACAATACCGATTTGGGGGGATTGGGTTCACATACTGGCAAATGGGACAGAGGGTCCTGTTCCGATTTTATGGAAGAGAATTATGGCAACCCTATGTGCAACACATTGAGAACAGGCGATCTATTGAAAAGCAAATGGAGAGCAAATTTATAGTGCGGTGTTGTGGTCTGGTTAGTCCAACAACATAGACTTTCTTCATCTCTACCCCATGCAATTTACTCACCTACACCATGATCCAAAGGGAACTCGCATTGACCACCTTTCCCGTTTCAGAACTCTTGAGAAACCTGGATCTTCCATGAGCAGACCCGACTCAGAAGAGAAAGCCTCTTTGCTAGAGGAGCATCGATGCAAGCCTGGAGCCCATGCACATGTTTGGAGGAAGCCACGCTAACCAGTTAATCTGGTTTCTGTGCTTCATTTGTTTGCTTTAAGTTGCGCTGATGACTCTGTTTTTGGATCAGAAAGTCTATTGAAAGAGGTCAACAGGTCAAGGTATGCAAGGGGTGACCCTGGCCAAGGATGCAGTCCTAAAACTGGCTTTCATGGGAATGAACCCCATTGAACACAATGAGACTTCTGAGTAGGCATGTTTAGGACTGTGCTGCAAGTGACACAAATCTATATAATTTAAACTAATACTAAACTAATTTAGTAATTAGTCATCTAAACTAATTGATTAGTGGCCCTAATCTTTGTTAGGATTAGGTGGATTTGGGGGTGCAAATTTGCATGGTGCAGATCCATATTCCTAGTGGTTACCATCTAGCGTCATTATCTTTGGAAGTTAAATGCTTGGAGGAAGTGGGGAAAAGTCATGCGCCTGCACCAATATTTTCCTGTATTGAGACATACAAAATTATGCAGGGGATGGATAAAAGTGGATAGAGGGATAGGGGGCATCCTCTAAAATTGAGTGTTGGAAGAGATAATACAAAAGAAAATATTTATTTACCCAGCATGTGATTAATCTGTGGAACTCCTTGCCACAGGATTGGTGATGATATGTAGCTTAGAGGTCTTTAAGAGGGGCTTGGAGAAATTTCTCGAGCAAAGTCCATCACAGCATACAAGCCATGATGGGAATGTGCTATTTCCTTATTGTAGATGTAGGTGAGCAATCTGGGCAGTAGGAGGGCATCTGAAATCCAGGACAACCTCGGCCCCTGCATCTATCAGGCTGCGGATTTGCTCTGGCAAGAGTGGGAGGAATTGGGATCCCAGTGGGCATCCCGAGAAGCCGGAAGGGCGGACTGCTGCCAGAGGCAAGTGAGTGTAATTCATTCCTGTTTGTCAGGATTTAATGAAACTCTTTCTCTCCCCCGGGATGTGTGCATGCTGAGAAGTCGGGATTGGTGGTGCTATCGCTCAGCAGGAGGGCAGGCGCTCACTGCAGGGAGTGAGAAAACCCATAACTAGTCCTCACCCAGACCTTTCTAGCAGTGGGTGCTGTCCTGGATGGGATGGTGCTTTCTGACTGCAATGCATGCTGTTTCCATCCTGTCTGAATGAAGCAGTAGAAGCAGATCTGGTTGGGAGTAGGGTTGACATATGTTCCGAAAACCAGTAACAACTCCAGTTTTGGGGGATTTTGTTCTTATACTGGCAAATGGGACAGAGAGTCCTGTCCTGATTTTGTGGAAGAGAATTCTGGCAACCCTAGTTTGGACGAATGCTAATCCCCAAAGATAATATCCAGAGGCCATATCCTGACACTTTGGCAGCTATCCTCCCATCCAAGCGCCTTCTGAATGGATTCTGCAAGGAATTAAACTTTAAAAAGCAAGTTTTTAACTCTTGGCATTGCTCTGAAATGTTTGCAGACATCTCACCTCTGAGATCGCCTCTTTCTCCGGCCAAATGGTGCCACTCTGGTTCCCAGCCATCTTCAAACGGGTCCTGGATATGTTGTTCCTCATTCTGCAGTGACCCCATAATAATGTCACTGTTCCACTACTTAATGTCTCTAGTCCGTGTGCCTCACCCTCCGGTAGTGGTGGTGAACATATGGCACACGTGCCATAGTGGGCACTCAGAGTTCTCTCTGCTGGCACATGGCCATAGTGCCCCTAGACGAGCGGTCTAAGCCCAGAACACATGCACAGAGCTCCGGGCATGCACTTTGGGTCAGGAGTGTGCTGAGCCCAGTGCACATGCCCAGAGCACACTGGGCACCAGTATGCTTAGTCGAGTCTGATCCAAAGAGGAGCCCGGAGCCCCAGAGCCCAATGTGCATGCCCAAAGTTGTGGGCACGCATGCTGAGTACCAGCGCCATCAGTTGGCACTCGTTGCTGAAAAGATTAGCCATCACTGCCTTGCTGTGGATCAGTCTTTGAAGAACAGGGAGTAAGGCAGTAACACGGTGCCCTTCAGAGCATGTCAGCGCCGTCCAGTGAACAGCAATGCGCACGCCAGAACAGTGTGGCTAAGAACCCGTTGTCCCAAAATCAGGAACATTTTGTCAAACGGCACCCCGGAGTGGCTTGCTCTGTCATTCAGAGTACGGTTCGAAACCTGATTTGCTGGAAAAACGGCAGAGATCAAACTGTCCAGATGACTCAAGCAAGGGAGACAGAGGTGTGTGTGGCAGGCGAAGGCCAGAAAAAGATCTCCTGTGACCTGGAGTCTGGGGGTGAGAATATCTTTCCGGCTCTGAAAAATTTGATCCAGTGCAGGCACGTGTGACCAAAACACAATGGAATGATATTAATGGGCATCTCCGCTTGTCGGAGGCACGTCGTGACTTGCTGATGAGAATAATTCTAATAATATTCTAATAATTCTAATAACACCTGCCTTCCTGAGCCAGCTTGGATTGCAGGCCAGTTACTTAGTCCTCCCACTGGCAAAACCTACCGTAAGCTTCCCTGGGTGTGTGGAAACCACTTGCTGGTTTCCTGGAGAGCCTTCAAGTTTATGCTGTAATGAAATAATCTTTGGGCTGATGCCCAGCCGGTCGCATATGCCTCGCCTCCACCTGTGTGCCTCCTCAATCTGCGATGTGGATCTTGGTGTGCCGTGTCTTGTCCTTCCACCTCTCTCTTGCTGCCGTTGGCTGTGGTCCCCTTTTCCACATCCCTTGGCTCCTTCTTCCTTCCACGCGCTCATAAATGAATTAAGCCCTTGGAATGAGGCCTTAATAGATCACTGATATTGGTGCCAGCTGCCAGGGAGGAAACCAGCCAGTGCCTGTCTTATCTTGCATGGAAGAGCAAAGGTGTACTTCGAAAGACAGTCTGGATGTCCGGCTGCTTTTGGAGAAGGAGATACCTCTGGAGCAGCTGTTTTAAAAGACTCACCTAGCAGGTGATGTGGGAGACCTGGGGGGGCCTACTACTAGTCAGGATAGACCAAGGATGAGCCGGGTTAAGTCTTACAGGATTGACCTTGTATGGATAGTAGAATGCTTGCTTTGCATGGAGAAGGTCTTGGGTTTAATTCCTGGCATGATTCAGCTGCACTGCTAAAGTTGAACCTGCTAAAGTTTAGATCGGGTCAGTGGCTCATCATGTACATTGCTATATGATCCACAATCATGGCAGGATATAGATGAAATAAATGCATCTTCTGATGAGACTGGGAATGACTGGTCTGCAACTTTGGAGAGGGTCACAACAGAGTCCTGAGATTGTCAGACCAAAGGTGACGGGAGATAAGGTGCTGCCCATATTTCTGTAAGGTTTTCTTGCAAGCTTTTCTTTCTCCAGGAATAAGATGTGGGCACATGAAAGGGGTGGCTCAGAAGGTCAACCCTAAGAGGCAGGCAGTGGTGTCACTAAAGTTTGCACCACCCGGTGTAGGGGATCAACATGTCACCTCCATGGTGGAGTCCTTTTCACACCACCTTCCTTTCTCCATGAATGGTCCAGGTATTGGCAAGCTCTCTGCTGCATCCATTCCACCCAGTGAGAACCCATTGGGTTCCCCATCTCTACAGTGTGCGCCTGCCTCTGGAAATGGCTAAATGCCACACCTGGACTATTCTGAGCGCTGGGCATTCAAAGCATGTGCCACTGTGCAGTGTCCAGTCAATGGATGCTCATGGAGAAAGGTGGTGTAGAATAGACACCGGTGTGGGAATGAAAAAGCAGTGGTGCTAGTTAGTCAGTCTTGGTTGCTCTGATTCAGAAGAAGATGCAGTAGTAGAGAAAGATGTCCCCCCCCCCGAGTCTTTTTCCAGAAAGAGAGGTTTTTGATTGCCGTGCCATGGACGGGGTGATGGATGGGATTCGGCAATTTGCAGAGGCAGGCGGGCATTTAGAAATGGGGAACACAGTGGGTGGGAATGGGATGGATATGGAAGAGATCATGCCAAGTCCATCCTGCAGGGAGATGCCCCCCCTCCCTACAGCTTTCAAGTGACCATTAGCAGAATGGGGCTGCTGAAGGCAGAGAGTGAAGGATCCTTGGCTGGCGCAAGGGGTGCTGGTTTTGTGGGTGCACAATGCCCCTTTCTCCACTCCCGGCAGGGATAAGGGGCCCCCTGTGCCGCGACTGCCGGCGCACAGAGCCGCCTCTCAGCCCTTTGTTCCCAGCCTCGAGGCCTGTTTGTTTTCCCCCTTCTCTTTCCACCAGGACTGGCAGCCTCTTTGCAAACAGATGAGCCAGGAGCTGTCGTCTCCTCCTGGCACTGGACAGATGGGGAGGTGCTCGCCGAACTGCCCAGTGGCGCGGATTTGCTGCAAAGGTTTCAAGATTTGCCGCAAAGGGGACTTGGTGCGCATTCATGGAGAAGAACAAGTCTGGAGTCATAGTGGGGTACTAGATCTGAAAAAAGGTCTGAAAAAGTGCATTGAATAGTAGACCCATACATCACAAACCAGAAATCTGATTTTAAAAAGGTCTGACACAGAGTTTTTTATAGATGGATTTGACTCAACCTGAATGGCCCCTGCAAATCACAGTTCAGAAAACTGCTTTTCTACTGTTGTAGAGAGGCAGTCATGCAAGGAATCGTTCCATTTTCCGATCCAGAATCAAACCCCTGCAGATATTGAGGCATTACCTTATTCAATTAAGTGCAATAGAAGATTAAGAAACATAGAAGTGGGACTTTAAACCTATTTTTCCATCGTTTCCTCTATCTGTCCATTGATTTTTTAAAAATCCATGGTAGGTTCTTGAACGGAAAACTAGTGGATAACAAAGACACCTGTATATGCACTTATGGGGAGAAATGGGAAGGCCTTAAAACTGCTTAGAACCAAGAACAAGTGTCCTCTATTATCGTCTGTAGTGGCATAGCTAGAGGGGGTGCAAAGCACTAAGTTTTGCAGGGAGCCTCACTGCTTTTGAGTCCATTTCACTCTAACATCCCGGAATGATTTCATCAAGGGAAGGACCGCTTGCACGCTGTGCAGAGGCTTCCGGCAAAACGTAGTGCTTTGTACCCCCTCTAGTTACACCACGGATTGTCTGATGTGCCTCATGGGTCAGCACATGATAGGGCTTTATCTGTGGTGCCCCCCTTTGTGTGGAACTCCTCATAGGAGGTCTGCCGTGCTCCTTCCTGCCTGCTGTTTTGGAGAAGGCTCATGACATAACTTATTCTGGCTGCCCCATTGGTACAATTTACTATATTTACTCCAATATAATATGAATCTAATGTGCACTGTATACTTATAATACAAATGTTGTATTTACTCTAACCATAAAATCTAATGTGATTTTGGAGACTAAATTTGTCTGAAAAAGGTGAGACTTACATTCAAGTAAATACAGTTTGTTTGTTTGTTTGTTTGTTTGTTTGTTTGTTTGTTTCTTTCTTTCTTTCTTTCTTTCTTTCTTTTCTTTCTTTCTTTCTTTCTTTCTTTCATCCATTGTTTTTATAGTGCCCTCTGCTGTTTAGTTAGACGGTTCTTATTGCAACACTGTTGCTGCAATCCTAAAAGAATCCTAAAATCCTGGGAGTACAACCCATTGAACACAGCGGGGCTTACTTTTGAGTAGACGGGGTTAGGTGTGTGCTCTGTGTTTCTGTTGCGTGTTGCTTTGAACTGTGGACATAGGCAAGATACCAATTTAAAACAAAAATCAAGATGCACTCGTGAAAATCCCTTACATCTGCCCCAAAGGTGTGGGTGGTAGATTACTGATGCTACGGCATACGTGCGCCTGGGACTGCTGTCGTCTTCTTTGGTTTGGTGTATCCAGGGTGTGTGTGCATGTATGTGCCTGTGTGTGATTTTGCAAAAACCCACCCCTATCATGAAACCTACCACATAATTCTTCCCTGGAACTGGAGTGGTTGCCTGCTGGAATTGAAAAGCCCTGTGTCTTCTTCCTCCATTCCCCTATGTTTACCTGGAGCCTTTGCGGAAATAAATAACTTCTTTTTAGCATAGGAGGCTGTAAAATGCTGATAATTCCAGATGGAGCGAATGACATTGTTAAAATATAGGAGGCACTTAAATTTCACAGAGGGGAATATAAAAAAGTCTCCTGTTTCCCCATTATGTGATTGCAGAGACGGAGAGAGAATGTGGTCAGAGATGCATTCAAAGCCTCGGCTTCTCTGCCAGGAGTTGGGAGCCAATGGGAAGGGAATGGGGGGCACAGCGTTCTGGAGGGGTGGAGTGGGCAATTCAAGAGACACGAGATGGGCAGCCGAATGCCTGCCTCAACCCCATTCAAGCCCTACTTCTTTCCCAAGCCGCCCACAGAGACGGCCTTCTTAGGAGGAAAGGTCAAGCAGTGGTTTCAGGCTCCATTAAGGGTGGTGGAGTGGGAGAAAAGGGGAGCGTAGATGATCAAAGGGCATCAGCGCCATCCCCAGAGGAGAGATTGCGGCTTTCCGAGAGAGCATAAGGGTTATGAGATGCTCAACCGTGGTTGGAAGAGAAGGTTTTGCTTCTCCTCTCATTTTCTTTGTGCTTGGGTGACATCCCCTAAATTCAATTGGTGGGAGATTCTGGGTGGGCATCTCTGCATAGGGTTGCCATAATTCTCTTCCACAAAATTGGGGCAGGATCCTCTGTATGTGAACCCAATCCCCCCAAATCGGGATTGTCTGTTTTGCAGGACATTTGGCAACCCTATCTCTGCAAGGTACATCATTAAGGGAATTAGGCTGCCATAGGATGTGATGAAAGTTGCTTGGAACAGGCCTCAATGAATTCCTAGAGATCTATCAGATAGAACCTCCATCCTCAGAGGCAGTGTATCTTACAAAACAGAAGAAGCTGGTTGTTCTACCAGTATTGCTTGCGGAACAGAGAATATTGGGTCACATGGTACACATAGCCCACCTAGGCTTCATATTTTTCCTTCTGAGATCCCCAAAGCACGATCCCCGCATTATCTGGAATCAGGCCATTGATCCATTTGAGTTCATTCAGTACTGCAGTGGCATAGCTATAAGGGGGGCAGTGCAGTAAGTACTGCAGGGGCCTGAACATGCCATGTAAGCTGCCTGTCCCTCTTGCTTTTGGGGCTGTTCCAAGAAGCAACGGTGCTGCCCCCCATAGCTATGCCACTGCAGAACCGTCAACACCATATCTTCTAGAGATGAGTTTTCTCCGTCTTACTTGGAGATGTCAGGACTTGAACCTGGAATCTTCCAAATGCAAAGCAGCTGTTCTAACCAAGTTCGTTACTAGACTTTTTTAAAATTTCCCTATCACCAACACAACCGCCCTACTCTTGTTTTGCAGGAAGTCCCACTAACCATAGAATCTCTGCAACCCCATCCTCCTATTTCCGAGTCCCCGATCTCTGCTGTCACCACGATCTGTTCTTTTTAGTACTCTGGATAGGGACATTTTTCATTTTTATGTACTTTATAACACACAGCATTTATGTTTAAATATTTGAGAATGGTGATCGGAGCTCTCTGGAGGCACCAAGACCGATATACGGGGCAGGGAGGGTGCTGGTAGATAATATCCCTCTCTCTCTTGGGCAGGAGAAGGTTTCATGTCAACAAGAGCCCAGGTGGGTCAAGCCAGAGGTCCTCCTAGTACCACCGTGGCCTTTGGCAAATTCATATCACATATCAACAAATAGCTTCCTCTCGTCCTCTCTTGCCAAGTAGTATTCAAAGCAGGTTTTTTTCTGATCCTAGAGATAGCATGTAACCATCATGACTTAAAGCAGTTATCTTCAACCCTTGTACATGGCATACTGGGAAGCTGTGGCACACTGGTATGCCGTGGATGATCTGCTGGTGTCCCTCAAGACTTTGACGATAGGATATTGGAGCCCTTTACCTGCAGCATGGTGTGCCTTGTCAATGGTCAAAAACCAAT
Source organism: Cryptoblepharus egeriae (assembly GCA_030015325.1). Taxonomy (NCBI): domain Eukaryota; kingdom Metazoa; phylum Chordata; class Lepidosauria; order Squamata; family Scincidae; genus Cryptoblepharus; species Cryptoblepharus egeriae. The sequence goes on from JAREYC010000014.1 coordinate 3,555,108, forward strand.
GGCAATATTAACACCTTGTCAGTGTGCCAAGAAATGAAAATGATTGCAAATCTCTGACTTGAAGACTTTCCCCTACATGGCTTGATCTCATTCCCTTTTGCCACTCATGCTGGTGGCTATCGGCACATCCTGTAGCAGTCAGTTCCACAGGTTAACAATGCACAGTTTTTGTCTGTCCTGAATATCCTGTGGGACATTTTTTGCTGAATGACCGCATGTATGGGGTGGAAACAGAATAAAATTCTTACTCTTTGCCCCATCCTGCGCAAAGGATGGGGCAAAGATTTTATAAATCTTAGAGGCATCTACTCTTAGCCCTTTTCTAAGGTGATGCAAGTGGTTAAGACACTGTGCCTGTTAACTAGCAGGCCAGGGTTCGAGACACGGGTCCCCACAAGACTAGGATTTCCTGCTACAGGCAGGGGGTTGGTCTAGATGATCCACTGGGTCCCTTCCAACTCTATGATTCTACAAAATCTAGGTTTGAAAGCCAGAATATCCAGGACTGTTTCTGTCCGAGGAAAGTTGCCTTTAGGAAGTCGGGAGCTGATGATGGCCCAAGTATTGCCTCCCTAGCGAATAGCTTAGCTCTGTGACCTTTTTCTTGCACTCGGCTGACCCAGTTTTCGGCAGACATATGGGCTGGAGAAAGTGGTTTACGGAGGCTACATCTGTGCCGAACGCTGGAGTCTGGCTTCCCGGGTTGGTTCTTATTTAGTGGAACCGCTGAGCCCCCTTGGGCAACATCGAGCATCCTAGGTCTCCCCTTCGCCCTCTTTGCCTAAGACAGTCTCCCTGCTGTAAATTTAAATTAAAAATCAAAACGGAATGAAATGCCTGCGTTCAGGCAATCCGAAATGTGTGCCGGAAAAAAAAGCTGGCTTCTGTGACCTGCATATATTATCCAAAAGGATCAGATTTGCATAGTTTTGTCAGTTTACATGGTTTGGCTACTCAGGAGGAGGACCGGAGATATATGCAGGGCATCACCCCACATTCCCAGCCTCGGAAAATCCTCTTCAGCTATGCCTCTGGATTCTGAATCTCTAGCAGGTATTGCTTATTCCTTTGCAGCCATAAGGGCTAGAAACTTAAAAAAAAATAGGAACAATACTATGATTCTCAGGAAACTATATTATGCACCCTGCATAATATTCTGCTTTCTTCCCTCTGAGATTCAGAATCCCACGGTAGAGGCAGAGCTGTTTATAGGTCAGAACTGGCATAAGCAGGGAGCCAAGCTGAAAGTTGTTGCCACAGGCGGAGAAAGTCAAATTCACTGTATAGTTCAATATTATTATTGTTTTTTAAAGATAAAACCCAGATTTGGGTCGACATGACTAGAACTTGAGGATGGCTGAGATGAAGGATTCAGACTGGGAGGGTTAGGCCTCTGTATTTGGCTGCAGATGTGAACTGAGAGATCCATCATTAGAGTAGGGATTGAGGGGCTAACCTACGTTGGTTGTCTGGCACCGTCAAAGGGTTTTTAAACCCCCTCCAGTTGAATTTCCAGCCTGGATCTGTTTGGTCTCCTTTTGCACCTCCAGTGCTGCACCAGCAAGAATCGCCAGCTTCCCTCTCTGTGCACAGCAATGCCTGTCTCAGCTGCAGTCGGAGATAAGGGGGGGAATTAATCCAGGCTGAGAGCGAGGACGCAGCACTGCGATCTGGTAACTGCCTCCCTTGGGACGCTCCAGCAGGTTAATCCCTTATCGCAGCCTCTGCAGGTAGGATCTTCTCACTGGCTGCTAATGATACCTGGGGCTAGGCAATCCTGGGCACCGAAAGGTTCACTGCTATGCCTTAGGAGAGCAGTTGGGGTATCTCTATATACCCCCAGGGGTGAACTGATCAGGGGCTGGTTTGCAAGGACAGTATGGGGATGAATCTGAATAAGCTGCGTCTGTTTATCCAGCTCTAGAGCAGGTAGAAAAGGGGGTGGTGGAGGCAATGGTATGGCTAGACACACTAGTGCCAAGGGCAAAGTTAGATCCCCATGTCACACCTTGAATTGATGTCGTTTCCAAGCAAGATGGGAGTTTTTAAATTAAAAACATTTAAAATTAAATTAAAATTTTAGCTAATTTAAAAAATCTGACACCTCTCCCCATCCCCCCATTTCCCCACCTCCCTCATCCCAGCCTCCACCTGCTTGCCCCCAAACCGCCAGGTGCCAGAGATCCCCATCTTGCAAAGAGTCTCCCCCCATCATTTTTTGCATGAATGGCAATCATGCATGGGAAACAACTGCAAGAGCAGACAACCAAACTGTAGTCACCAGACAACCTGCAGCCCATTCCTGCACCCCCTCTAGCTATGCCATTGGGTGGGGAAACACCATCAGGCCCCAAAATGTATTCCCTTTCAACTTTTAATCCTCTTGATCCTTAATGCTTGGGGCAGATTAGAGATAAGGCTGCAGTTAACCTCCAATTAGGTTGGCATAAGTCCTGGTTCAAGTCCTTTGCTGGTCTGGGGGTGGCACAAAAGTGCCATCTGTGCCACTCCTGGGGGGTTAGGCCAGTGCACAGAAATTCCCCCAACTCCCCACATCACTCTGGATACAGGGGGTTAGGTAGATTATGCTGACCTAAACTGGTTAGGATTGCAGACTTAAATGACAAGCCTTCTAAACAGATGAAAAATCTGGTTAAAATATATTGAAACCCCCAGAGTTTTGGGAGGATGAGTAGGGCTACAATCCAGAGTAACTACAGGACCTTTTACACCGACGTAGGTACCGTGCCACCTATGGCAAACCTATGGGAATAGAACAATAGAGCAAACCATAGAGCAATCAAGAGTAAGTGCCTCTTATGTTTCCCGTAGTTACTCTGGATTGTAGGGTGGGTGTTGGTAGAAAAGGAATGTGGAGGAATATCTGCACATACATGGAGGAATTGATATTTATCAATAGGAAGTAGTCAACTCAGTGGAGCTTCCCTGTCTAGAGGCAGTCTACCCTAGAGAACAGAATGGTGGGGACAAGCAACAATTGATCGCCATCCACATGCCCTGCCTGTGAGTTGCAGAGGGACATCTGTTTGGAAATGGAGGAACTGGCCTTGGTGGACAGCGTTTCTCTGATCCTGCAAAGTGGTTCTTCTGCCTGTCCTTGTAACAGATGGCAACGTCGCTCAGTGCCGCTGCTATCTTGCGCAATCCCGGCAGTGTGCGGTTTCGTCCTCTCCCTTGGAGGAAGAAACACTCTAGCTGTGAAGACCGCATTTCTAAAAGTAGAGGTGCCAGGCGCTCAGGGTCCCAGGGGAAGGAGCAGGGGAGGGGGGACATATTCTGCCATCATTCACCACTGCTGCAGCAGCAACCATGCGCGGAAAGATGCTGCTTTCCCCAGAATTGCACCAAAATCTGCAAGCATGTAGGGCAGCCATGCAAAAAGGGTTTCATCCTTGTTGGGGCCTTATGCTCCATTCTCTCCTGGTGACAAACAGTGCAATCCTAAGCATGTCTAATCAAAAGTAAGTCCCATTGTGTTCAATAATACTTACTCCCAGGAAAGTGTGGTTCGGATTGCAGCCTTAGATTATTAATTACTGCTGCTTGCTCCGCTTTGGGGTATATATTATATAGCCGAGATCATGTTCCAGTGCTGAGGTCCAAACGTAGCTGTGTGGGCTTGCAGTTCTTCCCATTTTTATATTTATTGATTATAGCTTTAATTTGACATTCTTATTATTAATAGTATTCCTTTTTGGAGTATGAATATTATATCAGAGATGTGCTTAAAGAGAAATAGGTGACGATTCTAAAAAAAACCCAACAAAATAAAAAACCCAAACACATAGACTTATTAAAATCCAATATATCGAATGCAAATCCTTGTCGCTGATGGAAAAAGCCGCATGATGACCCTGTTAAGTCCGTGTCGTCTTTGTGCCAACTCCGTTAATTGATCCGTTCTTGCCATTTCAAGAGCTTTTGACACCCGCTCTCTAGCTGTAGGAGGTATAAAGGTGGCTTCCCAAGTTTGAGCCCAGACTATTTTTGCTGCCACCAAATGATTCAGCATTAACAACCCACGTTAAATTATTCAATAATAGGAGGATCGGCTGTCAGCCTTTTTTGCTGTGATGTGATACGTAGAACTGCATGCAAAATGCTTAAGCTTTCGAGGCAATACAGAGGGGCCTTTTGATTTGAGGGTTGGTGGTGTTGTCTCCCAAACCAGTGAAACCAGTGAAACTTCCAGTGTCACATTTAATAAGGTTTTTTTAATGCTTTCAGAAACTGTGTTCTGCCACATCTGATGCCACAACTCCTTTTGTGACAGAGGTTTTTCTTTCCATACAAAGACGGGCAGAACTACATAGAGTGGCATAGCTAGAGGGGGTGCAAAGCACTAAGTTTTGCAGGGAACCTCACCGCAGTGTGCAAGGCGCCCCTCCCCTTTGGAACCATTCCCGGCAGAGGGTGCAAAACAGAGGCGTATGACCATATGTTATAACCAAAAAAAAAAAACAGGACAAGCCCCCTCCAAAATGTAGGACACGCAAGAACAATAAACTGCATGATAAAATAAAAGCTAAATCACTCATATATATTGTTTTCAGGTGGTTAATTACTTATTAAATTTAAAGCTATTACATATAATTTTTCAATTACAAGAAGGCTTCATGCTAGATGCTAACAAGGAAAAGGAGGACAGTTAAGGCTACAATCCAGAGTAACTACAGGAGCACGTAAGAGACATGACGTGCACCCATAGTTACTGCACCGCCTATTGAAAACCTATGGAAAATTCATATTGCAATCCAGAGTAACTTGTTCTTACTCTCCGTACTTACTCTGGATTGCGCCCTAAGACTTTTTCTGGGACACGAGCTGAAAAAGAGGACATGTTCTGGAAAAATAGCGCATGAATGGCTCCAAAGGGAAGGGCCCCTTGCATGCTGTGGTGAGACTGCCTTCAAGACTGAGTGCTTTGCACCCCCTCTAGCTATGCCACTGCTATAGATTTTATTTTGTGAGTAAAAGGAAGCCGTGAAGGGCAAGCACTTGACTTCAGTTGGCCAGGAGGAGGACTAGATCTTGCCCAGTGTAGTGGTCGAACGAGGAACTGGCTCTCTGGCTCATCAGTTGGGCTGCAAAGGGTGCGTCAGCAGCAGAACAAAGAACCCCTATATGTGCCCGTGGGATGCGTTGATGTTCCCATGCTTGTGGCTCATGGCCTATGAAGAATGCCAGATCACACTCCCCTCCCCGATGGGTGCCACTGAGTCACCTCCGTCCACGCCCACCGTCCCTCAAAACCTTCTTTATTCACCCCACCATGACGGAAGAATCTGACCCCTTCCATACTGGAAATTCCAGCTCTCTCTACTGCTCCTTCCAGTAGTGGTGAGCTGGAATGTTCCCAATGCAGCACGTATCTCCCCACATCTCACCCCCATAAAGAGAAATCTGCAATTGTGTTATCTGCCCCACATCATTGGGATGGAGTAAATACATACTTGTAGGCTGGGTTCTGCCATAAATTTGGTCCGCAACTCCTAGCCTCCTCTTCATCAGTTGGACCTGTTCTTGAGCCAAGATGTTGTTGTAGTGGTTGGTTTTCCCTTGTTGCCCTTAATTTTGACCGCATTTACTTTTAAAATAACAATGTCCCAAATGGAAGGAATGGGGTGTTTGTACGCGTTTGAAAAGTTATGGCGGCTGTCATTCTGCCAGGTGACGGCCAATGATTGGCGGAGATCCGGGAACTGCTGTATCACGGGCTGGATAGAAATGTTTAACAACATGTAAATGACACTGTCACCTTATTAATCCAATACTTCCAGCGACTGACAGGCAGGCTTGGCTGGAATCAGAGGGAAGACAGATGGGGGAGTGATTGAGACCTATTGGAAATGGCCAGCATTGCTGTATATTCCACCATCCCCTTGCTACGTCCCCCCATTTGCAGAACGTGTTTATGACACTAAAAGGATTTACCCATAGTAGGTATAGATCTATACGTAGATCTCTACATACATAGCAAGGATCTACATACTCCCTGTAGCAGTGGCTTTGACTTAAAACTCTCAGCCCCTCTATATGTTTTTGTTTGTGAGATAAATATGGGGTTCTGGGGAAGACAGCCCATCAATGTCCCCGCTATTCAGTGGCATAGCTAAGGCATCTGGAATCTGGGGAGCACACAAACTTTTAACACCCTTTATATCTCCATACTAAAGATAACACAACTGCTCCCCAAATTTCTTAAACTCCATATATAACTAGTGGCATCAGTAGGGTTTGTGTCACCTGGTGAGGGTGGCCAAAGCGTCACCTGCATTGCTGCGCATGATGTATGGAGCAATGCCCTGGGCATGGTGATGGTGCATGGTGATGGTGATGGTTTTTTGGCTGTAACCTTTGATAGAATAGAGATATTTTGATACAGTTTGTTTCATTGTGTTCGCCATGAAATTATGCATTGAGTGATGGTATCATTCCCCCATGCATGCCACCTGGTGTGAATCGCACCCCTACAACCTCTAGCAAAGAGATCTTAGAGGCCGCCGCAGAAATCCAGAAGTGCCTTTTGGAGGCCTCTTAAGACAACCCAATAGGTGGGGTACCTGGGGCAGTGTACCCTCCGACCCCATTTTTGCTACACAAATGTGGATGAGGCCACAGCTTAGTAACAGAGCAGTGATCCAGGTAGCGCTGGGAAAGGCACTTGTCTGCAATCTTGGAAGTCTAGTTGCAGGCAATACTGAGCTCAATGGACCGTAGTCTGAGTGCCGAAAAAAGCATCACATATACAGTATTCGGCTTTGCCTCCCTGCTTGGAAGAGACAGTGAAAAGGAGCTGAAGGTGGGTAGAAAGCCAGGACAGTTTCATATCTGATTGGCTTACCTTTCCTTGCGCCGAAACACATCATCGGCTTTGTTGGTTTTTTCCCAATTTGGTGTTTAAGGGAAAGATTTATGGGAGGTATCAACAGATATGAACAAATTGTGGCAATTAATTTTTGTGGCAAGCCAGATGGAACCTCCAAGGTTAGAGGCAGCATATCTCAGACCGTGGGGGGCAAGCGACAGGGTGTGGCTACTCAGTCGGTGAGCTTCCCGGAAAATATGGCTCTTGCAAGTAAGAGTACTGATTAGATTAAAGCCTCCGAAGCACCGTCTGTTTCTGGATGAACCTGCTTATTTGATGAGATCTTCATCAATGGACTTTCCACTCCAGGTATTGCCACCTTCGGAGATGCAGTTGTGTGGCATCTGGCTATGGGATCCAGATCCACTCAGTTGGTGTTGACCCTATGTTCCTTTGGTGCTGACAGTTTTCACTTCTGGTAGGGTTGCCATAATTCTCTTCCACAAAATTGGGACAGGACCCTCTTCCCCATTTGCCAGTATGTGAACACATCCCCCCCCCCAAATATTCGGGAGTGTCTCTGTTTTGGGGGACATATGGCAACCCCATGCTCCTGGGCTGTAAATAGATTTTTCTAAAACCACCTTCTCAGGTTTTCTTGCTGTTTTTGCTTCTGTTCTTTGGCTGATCTATTATCGATATTTACGGTAATTAGAATTTTTTTCTAATTCTAATTTTAGTATTATTATTAATTTTTTGTTATTTGTGAATAACATCTGAAGTTTCAGCTGCAAAGAATGTTTTTCAGTGAATAAATAGTCGGGGGGTGGGGGGGCTTGGTCTAGCCCTGCAAAGCAGACCTTCTGATGTAAACGTGGTGGCTAAGAGCACAATCCTAACCATGTCTACTCAAATGTAAGCCCCATTTTGTTCAATGAATCTTACTCCCAGGAAAGTGACTTTAGGATTGCAGCCTAAGTCAAGGCTAAGCTGCAAATTGGGACTACCTGAAATTGGGACTAAGCTGCAAATTGGTTCAGCTCTCAAATCCTGCCTTTATTAGGTAACTCTGGACTAGCCACTTCCTCTTAACCCTACTCTTCCCTAGCTGTAATACAGGAGATAATAAGATGTGCCTGCCTTACAAGGTTGTTGTAAGGACCATATGAGGATGATTGTGAAAAGTTTTACACTTTTCAAAAATATTGTACAAATGCTAAGTTCTGTCTGTCTGTCTGTCTGTCTACCCACCCATCCACCAACCCATCCATCCACCCACCTAATTTATATACAGCTTTTCAAGTTTAAAAAGAGGTTTACAATGAAAACATTAATGGCTAATGCGATATTATATATTATGGGATATAGCTTGTTGATTTCTGGCCCAGATATACCCAGATCATTCTAAATTAATTTTCAGGATGTTGTGGGTGATTCAGTGCTATAGGTGATGTTTGGGTGCTTGCCCCCTTGCATATCTGGAGAGCTGATGTGCCATCTATACGTGTCACAATTAATCCAGTATTTTAAGATCCGTATTCACTCTTGCTAACTTTTCAGATTCTCCAAGTGTGCCTCTGGCGTGCATGGAAAGTGGTTGTTTTTTGGGAGGGTGGGGAGTGGCAATGTATCCTTTTGTGCCAAATCATGCACACTGCACCAGATGACATCTGTGCGCCTGCAGAGTGTGAAGCGGGCCAGAGATCCGTTGCAAGTGGGGGTCAAAACCAGAACGGGTTGTGACACAAAGGCTTCACCTCTTCTCTGCCCCCCCATATCCAACCCCATATCCACCCAGATTTTGGGGATCTGTGCTCATTTGGCCTCGCCAAATCTCTCTCCCCAAAGCTGTTACCTTGACAGCTGAGCCGACTCCGCAGCGCTCAACTGCCTTCAATAATCTGCCCTATTATCTTGGCAGGTCCTTCTGCTCCCTGCACCAGACACCGGCTGGTCTGGGGAGGGGGTAGTGAAGGATGCTGTGCGCTCAGTGCTAGCGGATCCAGGCTGCCCGGAAGAAAACGCTTTCTTCTTTCCAGACATTTCCCTCCCACTTCCTTCCCCATGAGCATTACTTTGATAGCAGCGAGAGAAGGTCAATATTCTTTTTAATTGAGATGGGAGGACCCCTGGATCTCTGTTTCAATTCTAGGGAGGAGAGGAGAAAGGAGAAAAGTCAGCTGTTTCAGAAAACCCTTGAGTTGGAGACCAAGAGGCGATCTAGTCCCGAGGTTCTTGACCATTTCAGCCTGGGACCCCTTCTATAAATGACGGTCTGTGATGTCACCAACTTTGGAGTGATTCATGGCTGGAGGTGACATCAAAGTGACACTATGATGCCACCACTCCTATATGTCGATCAGTCTTCTCCAAAGACACTTCTGTGGTCACGGGGCTGGCATGACAGCCGAAGGCACATGGAATGCCATTTTACCTCCCCATTGAGTTCGTACCTATTTACCTACTTGCATCTTCATATGAGGTTGGCAGGAGCTGGGCAGTACTGGTACCAGTGTAAGGATGCCAATGGCAGGAGCTGGGCAGTACTGGTACTATCTTAGGATAGTTCGCACAAATAACCTAACCAGTCAAATCAAAACCCCGTCTTGACCTTCTGGTTGCTATATTTGGGAACCCAGACTCATTAACATGGTGGTCAGACAGGCTTTGGATGTGAGCACAGGAAGATTTCCTTGGAGTCAACAAGGGAAATTAAATTAGCTACATCTCCAAGACCTCCCGGGGATGAGAGGGGGGTACTGGAGTGAAATAAACCAAGGATAACATATGTATATCAAAGGACCATCGTAGGGCAAGGAGTTGCAGGTATCCGACAAGGTGTGGGTGAATTGGAATATGTGCTGACTGTGGTCTCCTGGTTGCTCCAAAGGCTGTACAGAAAAAAACATTTCTCCTCCTAATTCCCACCCTCCCTTCTTTGCCCCCCTCTATTCTTTCTCCCTTCCCATCATTATCCGATGGTGTCTGCTGGTGTTGTTAATCTGCCGCCTTTGTAGTTTTATTTCGTGTTTGAACTTTTAAAACATTTTTTAATCTTTCCTTTTATCTTGCTTCAATCCACAATCCTTTTTGTGCGCGCGCACGCCTGCGAAAGATTTACAGCAAGGGTGTTTTGTGTTTATTACTATTATTGTTGTTATGTTTATGCACATGGGGGCCTTTGGGCGGCTGTGTGGGCTCGCGTAGGCTTTGACAAACCTAAATAATGATGATCTCATTATCAAATTCGGCCAGACTTCTCGGTTGAAACTCTCGCAGAGATGCAGGGAGACTCAAAAGGCATATTTTAAAAAAGAAAGTGGGCGAGGGGGGCGGTTGTATGGGAATGGGGAGATGAGAACATATTTATTTATTTATCATTCTATTGATCTATATAAAATAATTTTTCCCCTTTATGGCAGAGACCTTCAAAAAATGAAAAGGGGGGTGGGTCAACGATCTCATTCAGTTCCCATTTTCACAAAATGTATGTAGCCATAGCACAAAGAGAGACATTAAAACATTTTTATATTATGTTTATAATATAAATATATTTTTATGTTTATTTTATTTTTTATGTTTAGGTGCCAGTGGCTAAGACACTGTGCCTGTTAACCAGCAGGCCAGGGTTCAAGACCCAAGTCAGCCCCACAAGACAGGGTGAGCTCTTGTCCTTAGCCCAGCTCTGCAACGCAGCTGGATCCAATCGTATGGGCTCTGCCTTTCCATTGGACTCATTCAGTGGCGTGGAGAGGGAGGATTTGCTGCTTGAGTAACAGCCTATCCTCCATAACTATCTAACCCAGGCTTTCGTGCTTCGCATGCAGCGTATATAGCGCCAAGCACAATATCATAGTCTTTCAAGACTGACAGAGGCCTGCTTTTTTATTTATATTTATATTTTATATTAATATAACAACTATTTTTAATAGTGGGTAGAAACAGGTGGTATGTGTGTGTGCGTGTAGTTTTTTGGGGCTATTGCAACTTTTTACCAGCCTAGGTTGCAATACAAGCATGGTGTGCAATGGGACTTATGGCTGATGGTGGTTTGGATGTGAAGCCTTCCAGCCACGATATCACTTCTATGACATCACTTCCACCCATGACATCATTTTCAGGTTCATGACACCACTTCTGGTGCATTTTAAAAAATTCTATAATATTTGAGAACCACTGTTCTGATGTGAACCTGGAGCGAGGCACAGATTACTTAAAGACAGAGGAGCCCTATCACCACCCTGCATTTGGCCACCCTATTCCTGATTCTTCCATTTTGCCTTTCCCAGCCCTGCTTGTTGCCTGCCTGCTTCGTCAGCCCCTTTTCCCAAGAAAGTTTCTCTCCGTGGGGAATGGTGGTATTTTTGATGTGCCTCCGCCTGCAATGCCTCTCGGAGGATGTTTAAAGAACGTGGGTGACGTTAAGAATGCCGCCGAGTCTCAAACGCATCACTTCTGGATGTTGTTAATGCAATATAGAACGCAGTCGCACAATTTTGTAAATTGAATGTGCCGTCTAATCAATGGGGCTCTTTCAATTTACAGACATGAGAAATTCAAATGCCATTCAGCACGTCATTTGCAAAAACACGCTGTTTATACAGCGCACAGATCGGGTGCAGACAATACTTCTTTCTCGGGGAGTTTGAAGGTGCCTTGAAAGCTGGCTGTGGTGTAAAGGCTCTATCTTCCAATATAAAGACAAGTATTTATATCCCCCGTCCATACCTGCAAAGGGTGTTTGGCTTGATCCCTCCCCAAATATGCATCCCATGAGTATTATTTCCAACCTGGACATGTAAAACACTTCACTATATTGGTTGTATTTCCGCCTGTGAGCTCAGTTACTAGTACAGTAGGGTTGCCATAACTCTCTTCTGCAAAATTGGGACAGGATCCTCTGTCACACTTGCCAGTATGGAACACAGTTTCCAAAAATCGGGGTTGTCCCAGTATGGCAACCCTGAAGTACAGGCATCCTACACTTATTGGATGGGGTGCCATCCAAAAGTGACAACCATTGAAAAGTGGAACCCAGTCTTTTTCAGCTTGCAAATGTAAAATGGTCACCAAAAAAGACATTGCTGTGGGTGGCACAAGTGGCTAAGATGCTGTTCCTGTTAACCAGCAGGCCAGGGTTCGAGATCTGGGTCGGCCCCACAAGACAGGGTGAGCTCCTGTCCTTAGCCCAGCTCTGCGACGCCAGCTGGATCCAATCATATTGGCTCTGCCTTTCCATTGGACTAATTCAGTGGTGTGGAGAGGGGGGATTTGCTGCTTGGGTAGCAGCCCATCCTCCATAACAATCTAACCCAGGCTTTTGTGCTTCGCATGCAGTGTATGCAGCGCTGAACACAATACCATAGTCTTTCAAGATATATAGATATATCACTTGCAAAAGTCTAAATAATATATATTTATTCACACATAGCCAAAATATGTAACAAATTGCAGTGAAATGAACAAAGGCATGTGTGGGCAATGAATATCTGCTGTATCTGAATGATCATTATTTACTGAAGGAAGTCATAAGGAAATGCCAAAAACATTTTGCTCACCATGTCACATGCAAATCAACATCAGGGAAGACAATTTTAGCTACTAGATCAGCAGAGAGAGGTTGAAAGAGTTGAGCATATGTTGAATGAATGGGTTCTGGGTATAACTGAATAGTGTTGAAAGAGCAGAACCGTCAGAAAACAAACCATCAGAAAGTGGAGTATGTTTGTCTGTTTATTTCACAGACTGGCAACTGAGGTTGATTTGGGAATTTACTCAGAAAATAATAAAAGCAGGGATGGATCCAAAATTGTGGGGGCAGCAGGCAGTTGTTCCCAGGTCACCTCCATCCTCAGTGGCCTGACTCCTTATGAGCCTGGCTGGCAAGTCAAGGAGCCCTGTCCCATCTGGCCTTATAGCTCATCCGAGGTCTTGTGAGACCATGGAGTGGCCAGATCATTGGCCAGGCGTGATCTCACCATCAAGTGGGCATTACCACGATGTCCTTCCTCATTGGTGCAAAGGTTTTTTTTTTGGGGGGGGGCACACACCCCTTGGCCCCTCTGATTCAAGGGCAGAGTGGGCCTTAAGCATGAAAACCCTGATTAAAGGAAACCGTATTGTGCCTGGGTGAGAAGCCTCAAACTGGACCGGCCACATCTAGCATGGCAGTTGGGCTGGTTGAATAATGGGCATCTTTGTGGAGACTGAGCAGCAAAAGGGAAAAGTTGAGCAGGCGCTGGAAAGAAATGCCAGGAATCTTGACCTTCTTCCCCTCCAGAATTCTTAGAATTGGAGTTGGAGACCAGCTTAGCTTCAACCAGGGAGCTGTGGAGAGGCTGGAAGGGCGAGCCAAGTTTGTTGTGATGAATCAGATGGGTACAATTCTCCAGTTGGTTCCCTCGTTCCTTGAGTTAGTATTTGGGGGTGATGGGAGATGCCATCTTGAACCCCTCCTGCCTCTCATGTTTTTATTGCAAGCTGCATATGCCCACAAATGCCTCTCCAGACTCTTAAAATACCTTTTTTGTAAACATAAGAATGAAAATCATGAACTTAGTTTGGGCCATCTATCAAACTACTGTCTTCTCTGCCTGGTGCTGGCTCTCCAAGGGCTCCGAGAAGAGTCAGGCCAACCCAAAGATGCTGTTGGCATTTGAACCTGGGACCCATCACCATGCTTCTCCTATCCTGGCTGGTTAAGATCTCCACATTAAAACTCATCAGCAGCACAGCCCTCCCTTGTTGTTTGTCCCCAGATCTTGCTGCTGTTCGGGTGTAGGTCGCGAAGTCCCACGGAGGTTCATTCTTTGCAAACAGCCACTGGCGTCCTTTGGAATTAGTTCTCCTAATTTTGAAAAGCTTCTTAGAAAAAGTGCCATCGCCGCAACCCCCTTGGGCGATGCATTCCGCGGCTTAGTGGTGCGCTGGGCGGATAGCCTTGCCTGTCCGAAGCGCCCCTCGTCAATCAGATTCATTGGATGAGCAGGAATCCTTGTGTTTGGGGCCAGAGCGAATAATTACGTTCTGTTTGCAGATTTTCCCGGCTTCCAGGCCAAGCCTCTTAGATTGGACTAATTGTGGAAGATTGGCATGAGGCTGGCACTCTGCCCCTTGGCTCAGGGATGCTTGCTGGGAAGTGCCCAGGAGATGCTCTGGCACCCATCCCGTGCATCCCCGTCGTTGCTCACCTTAGTGATCTGTGCAATATTTGTGCAAAATTATGTTAATTTCTGGAGGATCAAAGCACTGTTTTGGGGAGGGCATCCATGGGATGGACATGGGTGCAAGTAAGAGATCTGGTGGATGTGGATGCAAGTAAGAGATCTGGTGGATGTGGATCTGGTGGACACGGGTGCAAGTAAGAGAGCCTGGAGATGGGCTTGCAAGGAAAGAGATGTGGGGACCAGAGAGCATCTGCAGAGCTGCCTGATGCTGTGGGCTGTTGACCTTGAGAAGGGGGAGTCTGACCTTGGCAGTTCCAGCTGGCTGCGCAGTGGCCTGGAGACCCTTGAGCAGAGCGGAGGGGGCAAGGGGCAAGAGAAACAAGCTGACACAGCAATAAACTGCACCCCCTTCATGCTACAGAGTCAGTGTGTTGATACCTAGCAACGGCCGATGGGGGTGTTATTAAGCCAACGAGTCCGGGGATGGTGATGCGGCAGCTGCAAGTGACATAGCTGGGATGGATGGGGCTGGGTGGGTAGTCCTGGGATCCTTGGCACCCCTTTTTATTCTCTGGGGCAGGAAGAGTCAGGGAGTTCCTCGCAGCTGCCATACATGCAGGGTTGCGATATGTCCCGAAAAGCAGGATTTTGGAGGGTTGTGTTCACATACCGGCAAATGGGACAGCGGGTCCTGATTTTGTGGAAGAGAATTATGGCAACCCTAGATACATGAAGACCTGGGCTGGTTGCTACTCGTTTGAAGTGTGTTTGCTCCAGGTTGCATCTGTAGTCCGAGCCTGCAAGGAAGGGAGTGATTATGTGTAGGGCCGGGTGAGAGGTGGACCCAGAGACGTGTTTCTAGTACCCTAAACAATGTTGCCCCTATTGGCCCTATTTGTCGTTCCTGACAATTCTCATGAGAAAGAATGTACACAGGAGAAAGCAAAGATGGGCACAGATGACCCCTTTTGGAGTACTGGTGAGTACACTTTCCAGCCTTGAGGGGATGCCTGGCATTGGTGGCATAGCCTGGCATCAGTGGCATAGCTAGAGGGGTTAGAGCAGTCCATCTTGGAGGGAGCCTCACCCCTTTGGAGCCATTCCAGCCATTCTCCCCACCTGGAATGGCTCCAAAGAAGTGAGGCTCCCTCCAAGATGGACTGCTCCAACCCATCTAGCTACGCCACTGCCTGGCATTGAGCATTCAGACCCCCCCCCCCAACTCATGTCCCAATAAAATTCCAGCCCGCAGCATGCCGAGTTGGGCCTTCTTATACTCCAGCAGTAAAAAATAAATGAAATTTTCAAATTCTGCGCCAAGGGGTAGCCAGCGCTGCCCGCGAGAAAGCTCGGGAAAGGCTCGATACAGCTGGTGTATGCAAAGTTGGTCACTTGCATAAACATGCTTTGTTTGCCTGCTGCGTGTCTGAAGCTTGTTGTCGGGAGTTGTGAGGGCTTTATTTTCTTCATAGAAAAAGAACAGCGGGGTGGTTTGAACGTGGGGGTGGGTGCCGGGAGGGAAAGCGACAGGAGGCTGTTCCGAGGAAGCGGGTATATCTTGTGGTTTTGCATCTGTGGTGCCCCTTCTTAAGGTTGCCATAATTGTCTTCCACAAAATTGGGACAGGACCTTCTGTCCCATTTGCCAGTATGTGAACACGACCCCCAAAATCGAGATTGTTCCGGTTTTCGGGAAATATGGCAACTCTACCCCCTTCTCCAAGTTATTCTAGCTTGCCTCCCCCCAACACAACTTACACAAGAGGAAGCCCATGTTATGAAAGACCTATGAGATGGACGAGGTGAAAGTCAGCAATCAAGTGATTCATAACAAACCTAATATTTCAGCAATCATCCTGGTTATGCTGAATTTATTAGAGGAGCAGTGGCAACCTATTAAATCATAATAGATCCAATTAGATCCTATAGAGCCTAATAGATTCTATTAGATTCTAATAGATTCTAATAGATCCTAAGCCCAGAAGTGCAGGAGGCAACTGCAGTGGGAGGAACACACTGGTCTGTTGCAGCAAAGGGGTGCTGCAGGAAGGTGTCGCAAAGGATGTTGACCTCGCCGTTTCCCGGTATCGTTCTTTTGTACCCTAAAGAAGAATGTACAACATAAGCTTAAACTCTGGGGAGTTGCCAATGGAGTCAATTTGTATAATTGCAAGCAGGAGCAGTGTATATTTGTAGGTGTGTAAGAAAAGGTGTACTAATGATGAGCAGGTGTCTCCTAATCAGGCTTCGAACCATGGTGCCTGGGCCAATTTATCCAGGAAGGGGAATTAATTGCGTGCAAGAGAAACAGGCCTCTGGCCTCCAAGACAAGAAGTCCTGTACCTCCCAACGTGCTCTGCGCTGGCAATAACAGCTCCCTGGGATGGAGAGGTTTGGCAGCCTCTCCTAGGGCAGCAGCTCCGATTGCAGGTGATGATGTGGGCTGCGGAAAGGGTTTGCACACTTTGGAGAAGAGGTGATCTTCTTGGTCTCCTTTTCTCTCTGCCCTTCTTATTCTTGATGTCTCAACTGTGACCTCTTGGCCAATTTCTTGACCTCAGTAACCAGACTCTGCAATCAGAGTTTCCAAACTCTGGCCCATGGGCTGGATCCAGTGAGCTTACCTAACAATTTTGGGCATGGTGTAGTGGTGGCAAAGCCTTACTGTGCCATGGCCTCTGAGCTTCATGTCCATCCTTGGCCAAAAACTCACGCTGGACAACTACTTCTCCTGGAAAATTGGAGTACAGAACCTTTTGTGGTGGTGCCCGGCATGAGTTAATGCAAAGAGTGGACATTAATATGTCCATGGCTGCAGAACATAAGACTTTGCAACTGTCATACCTGAGATCATTATGCAGCGCACTTAATCTGGCCCGTGGGCCAGAGATTGGAAGCTGGTGGGCTAGATCAGAAAAAGAACTTTGAATATGATCCTAACCATGTCTACTCAGTAAGTAAAGTAAGCCCCATTGTGTTCAATGGGTCTTACTCCCAGGAAAGTGTCTTTAGGATTGCACCAAATGAGGCTGTTGTTTGGAGGGTCACTTCTGCACTTCTGGGTGATGATGAAGAGAGAGAGAGAGAGTGTCTCTATAACACAACCCAGTGCATAGAGAATTCAGATTTAAAAATATATGTACTAAAATAGGAAAACTGTTTGCTATTTAATATATTGGATTATTGGTTTTTATTTTGAAGGCATTGCTTGCTCTCCCTCTTCCATTTGGAATATGAACTATGTATTGTGTCTTCAAACATGTGACACCTGCAAATGGCTACCGTTTGCAAGCGATTATGACAATCAGCGCATAGAGGCCCATGTGCAGGTTGTGGGATAACAGATACAGGGGAATGGGGGGAAGGGATCTGTAGGTTTAGTTTTGCCTTGTGAACAGCTTTAGGTCGGTGCCGAAATACAACAGGGGTTCAGCGGTATTATTTTTGGAAAGAGAACTATGGGCACCATATTTAGCACATCCTACCTCCAGGTCCTGCAAAACACAAAGGCAACCTCTTTTTGTGTGATGAAGGAAATGGTCAGCCCTCCCGGGAAGAGAGAACCTCCTTGCCTTTCTGGGATCACAGGTTGATTTCTGGGGCAGAGACAGATTGACAAACGGGAGGAAACCCAAAAGGAGTCACATCAATGATGAATGCGCCACCGCAAGGCGGTTTGGGAGAGATTTACTGAGCCGAAAGATCCGGTTGTTGTTCCAGGTTGCGCAGCCATCCTGGCACATTTATGTACCTGCTTGCTCCCTTGCAAGATGTAGGCACGCCTTGCTGTCACATCGGTGTGTAGCCTCAGGATTTATAGATCTGCTGCAGGTGGTACCCAGGGGCATCGGTAACGACTTGTCCGGCTGGCCCTAAGTTTGGCATTTGAGAGCGGTGTTTGTTCAAGCGCACCTGCAGCTTGTGTTTTATTCCAGCAGTTGATGGGGTTTGGAGTGGAACCTGTTCAGCCTCTGAAGTCCACTCAGGTGAGCTGCACACTGTGGTTTTAAAGAAGAAACAGGAGGGAGACTGAGGCTTATCAATGATCCAAGTGTCTCTTTTGCCATCAGGTGACACTTCCCTGTATGCTTGGGACTGCCTTCCAGAAGACCTTTTATCTATCCTTCCTTCCTTCCTTCCTTCCTTCCTTCCTTCCTTACCCTTACCCTTACCCTTACCCTTACCCTTACCCTTACCCTTACCCTTACCCTTACCCTTACCCTTCCTATTATTTGTTGAAAACATGAAATCTTTTGGCCTGACCTTCTAGTCCTCCAACACATGATTTGCCAGATCAAGCTGCAATCCTATAGAGGCACTTTCCTGGGAATAAAACCCATTGAACACAATGGGGCTTACTTTTGAGTAGACACGACTAGGATTGTGCTCAGTTTGACCTCTCAACCTGTTTCCCCAACCAGATCTCAGTCCCACAAAACTGTTTACAGGTTGTGACGGACTTGGCCGTCCCCAGTTTTTGCCGCCCAAGATACTGACGTCTCATCGCTCTCCATTAATTTTTTGTGTCCGCTTTTGTTACAAGCCATCTAAGCAGGTGGCGCATCTTGTGATGGTGAAAATCTGAAGTTAATTATTCTGTGATGAAGGATTTCTTTTTGTCTGTCCAAAACCTGCTGCTAGTCAAGTTGATTGGATGACCCTGAGTTCTGTCTGAAAGAGAGAGATGTCTGTCTCTCTACACACTCTCCACACCGTTCATAATAAGATGCTCAAGGCACTTTGTACATCACATGCCCACTGCTGAGCCTGAGCACTGAAACTCTGCCAGAACAAAAATCTGGCTATGGAGAAAAAAGTCACCGGTGTTTTTTTTTTCCTGGGAAGTATTGAGACACTGAGCTATATCCACTGCGGAGCAATTTGAACAGGACAAGCTAAAAGGGAAATAGAAGTTACTTCAGCTCTCCATCTTCTCCATCTCACTGCAGTGCTAAACTGGAAATGCAGACATTGCGATCTGATTGAGCTCCGATTCTTGGTGGGCCATTCTGTGACATCGGCAAACCAGATTATGATGGTATAAACCTGGTTTGTCCAGGATGCAAATTAATATGGCTCTCCTGCAAATGCTGGCCGCCACCGGAAAAATCAGCTTTGTGGCGGCTTCCAAATTCAAATTTCATGCGCTGCTGTGTGCGCTGCTTTTTTCCTGGGTTTAGGGCTGGGTGGGACAAGAGTGAGGCAGGAGAGAAGGAAGCTCCTCCATCTCCCCACTTCGTGGCCACTCAGAGCGCTACAAGGCAGCCTAGAAGTGCCAGCCTTCAGGAGCGCACTCCTCACGGGCCGCCTGTGCTGCCACTCATGGACCTCGCAGCGCCAGTTGCCTGCTGCAGGTCCCGCAAGCTGCCCTTCACCCACAATCTACCCACCCACAGACTCCTTGAACTTCTCCTCCGCTGACCTCCAGGAAAAGAGGAGCAGGAGGAGAAGTAAAACTAAGGAAAGTAGTCTGAGAGCCCAATCCTATGCATGGCTACTCAGAAGAAAACCCCATTATAATAAATGAGACATAGGGCGCAATCCAACAATTTTGCCTTGTTGTCTGGTGGATCTTGATTTGCAGACTCGGAAACTGGTGCAGCACCTTTCTCTGTCTGTCTTTCTCTCGTCCGTATGCACAAATGCACACACAGATGTGCCATATGCACAAACGCACGCATACACCCGGCCCTTTAGCTATGCCTTGCCTCCTGCCAGGTACTTGTGAGGAGATCCTACCGTTCTGCAAGCCTGGGCAGGCAGCAGAAACAAAAGATTTGTATTCAGGCCCTGGCAGGCTGCATTCAGCATGGGGTGGCACAAGTTATGTAAGTCCATTCTGACTGATCTGGGAGCAAAGAGTCTCCCCTGGGCCTTGTTCTTGCTGAGATGAGCAATAGTTGCATTGCCCAAAGGCAGAATAGATTGTCCTCCAGAGAATCCAGCATCCCCAGGATCTTGACGCTCAGCCTCCCACAGTGCCTTTTATCTGGACTGGCAGTGCGTGGGTCTTCCAGGCATGCCAGGTACCCGATTGAGGCTAGATCCCTTTTTCCTTGCTATGCTGCGTTTCCATTTGCAGAAATCTGAGACCTCAGCTGAACTTCTGAGTACAGTCCTGGTCAAGCAGGATAGTATAGCAATCTATGCCAAGCTACGTAGCTTGGCATGCAATCCATGCCAAGATACGGAACTGGGCAACTGAATGATCAGAGGGCTGTAGCCTATAAGGAAAGGCTGTGGTATGGTGCATGGTATGGGTGGATGATGCATGGATGATGCAAGGTATGGTGAAAACACCAAATCCAGAGGCATACCCAGACAAAAAAGCGCCATAGCAAGGACTGAAATTTCACCCCTATCAAAACACCTGAAACCCACCTTTTAGCTAATGTTACAAGTCAATAATATCAAACTGGGCATATGCACCCATGGCACGAGACACCTCATGCCATATTATTGGTACGCCTCTGCTCAAATCTATTGTGCTATGGTGGCACAAGTGGTTAAGACACTGTGCCTGTTAACCAGCAGGCCAGGGTTCGAGACCTGGGTCCTACAAGATGTATTGAGCTCCTGTCCTTAGCCTGGCTCCTACCAACCTAGCTGTTCAAAAGCATGCAAATGCAAGTAGATAAATAGGTACCAGTTCAGTGGGAAGGCGGCAGCGTTCCGTGCGCATGCAAGCCACATGTCAGACAATGCCGGCTCCATGGCTCTAGAAACAGGGATGAGCACTGCATCCGATAGTTGGTCACGACTAGTAGTATAACCTGCGGGGAAAACCTTTACCTTAGGCTGCAATCCTAAAGACACTTTCCTGGGAGTAAGGCCCATTGAACACAATGGGGCTTACTTTTGAGTAGACATGGTTAGGATTGGGCTCACAAAGTGTCATCAAATCTAATGCACATTCTGATTGTGGAGATTAAATTCACCTGGAAATGGTGTGCATTAGATTTGAGTAAATATGGTAGGTATTTTACTTCCCCTCTCTTGGTCAGCCAGTGAAGCAGATCAGCGGGGAATTCAGGATGGACAGATGCAAGTACTTATTCACTCAATGTTTCAATAATCCCTGGAACTTGCTGCCACTAGCATAGGTGGATGTAAAAGTAGGTTAGACAGATTCAATGTAAGAGATCTAACAGTAGTCGTCTTCTAGTCAAGATGGTAACATACTACCTTCAAGTTCTACATAGTCAAGGTGACCAGGTGCCCGAACCTCAAAAGGAAGACAAGATCTTGGGTTCCTCTCAGCCTGGCCTTTCTGGCGGACAGTGGCACATTTGCCTACTCATGAGTAAAGCCATATTGGGCTCTTTCATAGAGCTCAATTCATATTTTTTAGTTTTAGTTTTTTGGCCATAACTTTTGATAGGAAGGCAATATTTCAAAACTGATTTTTGCATTGGATTCTGCTCTTCAATACAAATCCAATGACATATGACACGATGGGGGTACTGCACACCATTACAAAGTTCCAAAATGAAACCATAATGGAGGACACCTGGACAGGAGGCTAAAAAAGAGGACAAATCTGGAAAAATCCGGTCATATGATCATCCTACATAGTAACGTCAGGTTCTATCAGGGGTGTCCAAACTTTTAATTTCAGCATTCCTGGACAATTCTGGAAGAGAGAGAATTTCAGCAGGCTCAGCTTATGATCTGTAAGATGAGAAGCTGCACCTGCTGAAATTCCCTTTACTACATAATTGTTCAAGGTCCAGGAGCCTGAAGTTTAAAGTTTGGACTCGCCTGCCTAGATCAATAGACTTCTCAAAATCAGTTGCAGATTTTGAACAGTGATGGGAGAGGAAGGGATTGCTTTCATTAACTTCTTGGGGGCACCTCTGTGCCAGGATCTGCGATGGCACCCCTACCAGTGTTCTCTTCCCCGTCTCTGCCAGTTGTGCCTTGTTGTGTTAGCTCTTGATCCAGGCGCATTAACGTTTTTGTCTGATGATTATATTCTTGCTTCACCGGCCATGGGGTATTTAACCTCCATAACGATAATACATTCATGGATTGTGTCAACACTTGAATTAAACCTGGCGCTTTCAGATGAAGGGATCATGGGCTGCTTTGATTGAGGTGGCCCTAGAAGGGGACCCCTCTAGTGCATGTTAAGCAACAAAGGCTTTTTCAAGTGCTTAAGTTCTGATCTACGTCTATTGTACTGAACAACCCCTGGATCTCGCAGATGTACTTCCAAACCTGGGAGAGCCAGGTAGTTTGGACGTTTCATAATGTGCTGAAAATTAGAACTCCATATACTGTATTTACTCAAATCTAATGCTCACCTTTTCCAGCTGAATTTAGTCTCCAAAATCAGGGTTTGCGTTCGATTTGATGGTTAATTTGATTCGAGTAAATGTGGTGTCTGGATAATAAGTATGGGGTGCGCATTAGATTTGATGGTGCATCAGATTCGAGTAAATATGGCATGACATTGAGCAAAGATGACTTTGACCTGCTCTCTGATCAATCAGATCACCACCAGCCCATCTATACTGGTTTGAAGCAGAATCCTCTTTCCTTGCATGGTTTGAACTGGAGTTTCCCATGATCAAAACACACACTGCCATGTGGGTTAGGCACTGCGCTCTATGTACCAAGCTGTGGCTTGTTGCCCCTCTGAGTTGCTCACTCAGGTCCCAACAGTGTAGGGTTGCCATAACTCTCTTCCACAAAACCAGTACAGGACTCCCTGTCCCATTTGCAAGTATATGAACACAATCCCCCCAAATCTGGACTGTCCCTGTTTTTCGGGACATATGGCAACCCTACAGCAGTGGCATAGCTAGAGGGGGTCTTAGAAGGAGCCTCATCCTTTCTAAGCCATTCCACAGAATTGGCATCTACAAATTTGGGTGTCTGTGTGTGCCAAGCCGTGGCTGGAGACCCTTAGGAGACCCTCTAAATGTGACAAGAAGGCACTTCTGGGTTCACACCAATGACTTCTGGTCGATATGTGCAATGTCTGGAGGAACAGGTATGCTTCCCAGGTCAGTCTCTGAATGCCGTGACCCTGACCCCTCTGTCCTAGGGTTGCCATATTTCTCTTCCACAAAACTGGGACAGGACAGGACCCCATGTCAAACTTGCCAGTATGTGAGCAAAATCCCCCCAAGACAGTCCCAGTTTTCTGTGACATATGGCAACCCTACTCTGCCCCATTGCTGATTCAAATATAACCAGTTTTTAATATTCTTGGGGGTTATACAGTGAAAAACAACACTGTATAAATACAATATACTGTACTAACTCAAATCTAACGCTCACCTTTTCCAGCTGAATTTACCCCCACATCCAGAGTAATTATGGGAGCACGTAAGAAACTTTGAGCAAAATCCTAACCGTCTACTCAAAAGCAAGCCCCATTGTGTTCAATGGGTCTTACTCCCAGGAAAGTGTCTTTAGGATTGTAGCCATTATGTGCACCCGTAGTTACTGCAACACCTAGTGAAAACCTATGGGAAATTCATATTGGAATCCAGAGTAAGTTGTTCTTACACCGGAGCAAGGATTCCCCATAGTTACTCTGGATTTTGCCCCTAATCTCCAAAATCAGGGTGCGCATTAGATTTGACGGTTAATTAAATTTGAGTAAATGTGGTCTTTTGATTATAAATATAGGGTGCGCATTCGATTTGATGGTGCATTGGATTCGAGTAAATGCAGTATAGTATGGATACTGTACGTATCTGTGGATAACATTGTATACATAACAGCGTAGCTGAAGAGGAGGAACTGTGTGGGGTTCTGATTACCAAAAATTTCTTTTCCACCCTTCTGTCTGGCTTTGGAGATTACACCAGTTATTGCTAATATAATTTGTTTACCGAGGTTATCTTTTATCATCTGGAAGGGACCAGTTTGGCATCTCATTTGGAGGAAGGAGGACGAAAGTCAAGCGTTTTCGGAAGCTGAATTCCAAAGTCAATAGTAATGGATTCTGCACTTGGGTGGCCCGTGGAGGGGAAGCAAACATTAGGAAATAATATGCATATATATATATATATATATGTATATATTTATCACATCTGTATCCCGCCCACACCTCCATTCTCACAATCCCAATTGTGTGGCGGAAGGGGAGGCAAAATGGGTTTTTTACTCCGTGAATGGGTGGAAAGATTCTAGTGCGTGTCAGCGGTTTTATAGAAAGAGAAACTGAAGGTGGTGTTTATTTTAGGTTCATTTACCCGGAATATCAAGGTGTAATTTTTTATGAATTTATGCTGAATCAGACCCGTGGTTCAGATAATTCGGCGGCTCGTATACTGATTGACAGCGGCTCACTCAGGTCCCTGCGGTGGTGTAGCTAGAGGGGGTGGAGCAGTCAGTCTTGGAGGGAGTCTCACCCCTTCGGAGCCATTCCTGGCAGGGGGAGCAAAACGGAGTTTTGCTCCCCCTGCCTGGAATGGCTCCGAAGGGGTGAGACTCCCTCCAAGACTGACTACTCCACCCCCCTAGCTATGCCACTGGGACCAAAATCCTGGCCCTACCTGGTTACACCAAGGATTAAACCTTGAGACCTTCTCGTTGATGCAACCACCCCCAACAACCTCCCAAAAGGTCTTCTATATCTCTGGAGAGGAGATCTAGTATGTCGGAACATAAGAAGAATTGAGTTTGCAACTCCGGTGGCCTTTTGCAACACGTCAGCAGTTTTTCAGCTTCATTGGATCACACCAACCTTGCGGGTCAATTTCTAGGCGTCCGGTGTTCAGTCGTGCACATAGGATCATTGCAGATTTCCGTGCCAGTTCGGACTCAACAGTCTGTCCTGCCTTGTACAAGGATAACAAATGTGATGGGTCAATGGGGGCCAGATTGTAGGGAGGTTTTGTAGGAGCTAAGCCTTGCCTTACATAGGATTTTCCGGGTTCCCTGCTTTGAAAGTTTACTTTTAATTTTGGAAAAAAAAAATATTTATAGTTGTCTTACTTTTGGAGATTTAAGATTTAACGACAAGTGTTGCTTTCCTTAATTCTTCTCTAAAGATTGGTGCAACTGAATAACTTTAAACATATGGGGCTGACCCTCCGTTGTGTTCTGGCTGATTGGAATCAATTTCCCATCTTCCTGTACTTTAGTGGATAAGTGGTGCAAGTGGATAAGACGCTGTGCCTGTTAACCAGCAGGCCAGGGTTCAAGACCCAGGTCAGCCCCACAAGACAGGGTGAGCTCCTGTCCTTAGCCCAGCTCTGCGACACCAGCTGGATCCAATCGTATTAGCTCTGCCTTTCCATTGGAGTAATTCAGTGGCGTGGAGAGGGGGGATTTGCTGCTTGGGTAACAGCCTATCCTCCATAACAATTAACCCAGGCTTTCGTGCTTTGCATGCAGCATATGCAGCGCCGAGCACGATGCCATAGTCTTTCAAGACTGACGGAGGCCTGTACTTAATTCCTCCTGGAGTAAAGTCTCCTATGCATTAAAAAATACTCCAGCTTTACCATGCTAAAGCAGATGTCCAAGGTGTCTTACGTAGCTTTTATCCTTTTGTCTTCACAACAACCCTGTGAGGTAGGTGAGGCTGATTGGAGTGATTGGCTCAGCGTCACCCATGAAGCTTCATGGCTCAGCAGGGATTTGAACCTGGATCTTCCAGGTCTCAGGTCGACTCCCAAACCACTACACCATCCTCACTACTGGTAAATGGAGAATAGTGCAAAACAATAACAATAATATTCAGCCTTTTTCATGCCACTACTCCCCAAAATAAAACAATAAAGTATGAGATTAGGAAACTATTGCCAGTCCTGCTCCCCTCCTAGTACCTGGTTTGCCCATAACTTCCTTCACCTGCGACATTTCCCAATGTCTTGGGATTTCACAACAATCCTGTGGAGCAGGAGCCTGATCAGGGCTGGCCTTAGGAGCTGTGGGGCAAGACTAGGCTTTTCATATATCCTCTTTTTCCAGGACATTTCCTGGATTTAAGCCTTGTGTCCTGGAAAAAAATCTTCATTTTCCTCCTTTTCCTTGTGAGCAGGCAGCATGTAGCCTTCTAGTCATTAATCAGTTTAATAGTAAGTAACATATTGTTTGAATTAACCACATAAAGCTTTCTACATGAGTGTATTTAGCTTTTATTTTATGTTCTACATTTTTCTCAGGGGTCCTACATTTTGGAAGAGTCCTTGTCCTCTATTTTGGTTGTGATGTATCAGCACCCTGGACAAGACAGCAAAAAGAGGCTGGTTCAGGATTAGATCAAGGATGCAGTTTTGTTAAGGCAGTGCCACAATTGGATCGGATCCATGCCCACTCCAGGCTTGGAAACTGCAGCCCCCTGCTTGTGGCTTTGTGACCCTACTGTGGTCCTGACCCACAGGTTGAGGATTCAATAGGACAGGTCCTGCCTCCTGCATGTGCAATACTGGACTGAGAACCTGCAGTGGAGGGGATTTGAGTAGCAGCATCTTGTCGCATGCCGTGCCGCAGGGGCTGAGATCAGCTGCACCTGCCAATTCTTCTCCCACCTGGTTCCCCCAAAAGGCACCAAGATCTTTGTCCTTATTGGAGTTTACTTTCCTTGCCCCGACCCATCTGCCTCTCTTTTGCCGCATCCGGCCCCCCAGTCCAAGGTGTACCCCCCTCTTTGCCACTCTCCTGAGGCTGGCCTGGCACAGGCAGGGAAAGGCGCATGGAATATCAATCAGGCACCAGCACAGAGGTCAGAGTGGTGGTGTGGGGGAGGGGGTTCGCGCCAAGGCCGAGCCGCACGGCGGCGTTTCATGCTCCCTGCCTCCCTTTTGTCGAATATCAGCAGCCCTCGTGAGCTGCATCCTTGATGCGCCCACTGCCTCACACCAGAATCACATTGCAGTAGCAGGCGCAAGGATGGGGGGGGGAGAGAGGTTGATGTCAGGGAACCGAAGCAGAGGTAGCCTATTTTGGAAAACGGCCTCTTCAAGCAGCCTTGTAGGTGCAGCTTGAATCCGAAACCACATTTTCTCCTCCTTGTGCAGCTGCTTTGACTCCAATTCTTTCTAGCGGCTCAGAGCACTCAATGACAGCCTCCTTGTCATGACAGTTGCCACCTTTTTCCTACCTTTCCTGCTCCTGTGCCTTTTATAAACTGATGTGCAGGTGAAGCTTTTCTTAGCTTGATATTCAAGGAGCAACAAAGAGCTTCCCTTGGCTTGCACCTGTATTTTCAGGTCAGTGTTAAAAAGCGCAGGAGCAGGGCTGGTTGAAGGAAGCTGGTCATCCCATCCTCCTTCTTTCAATCCCATCCTCCTCCTCCTCCTCCTCCTCCTCCTCCTCCTCCTCCTCCTCTCTCTCTCTCCCTCTCTCTCTCTCTCTCTCTCTCTCTCTTTCTTTCTCACATGAAGCCTGTTCTAATTCAGTCCTCTTTCACTTCTTTTCTTACTCATGCTCATCATTGTTTTCCAGTTTTGTTCCATTGTGTTTTTTTCCCTGGCCCAGTTTTTTTCCCCCTGCATCGTTTGTTGCTCTCGTTCTTTTCCTGCCAAGTTTTATAACTTTTCATTCTGTTTACTGATTCATTCCCTTCTTTTGGAGGAAATCCACAACAGCAAAGATACCATCATGGGTGGGTCGTTCTTCCTTTGTTTTGGGGTGCCACCTAGAAACAGGGTGACCAGATGCCCAAACCTCAAAAGGAGGACAAGGTCTTGGATTCCTATCAGCCTGGCCTTTCCGGCAGACAATGGCAGGTTTGCCTACTCACAAGTAAAGCTGCGATATTGGGCACTTTCATTTTCCCATTGAGCTCAATGCATATTTTTGGTTTTTAGTGTTTTGGTCATAACTTTTGATAGGAAGGAGATACATCATAATGGATTTTTGCATTTGATTCTGCTGTTTAATACGAAACCAACAACATATGACATGATGGGGTAATGCACACTATTGGAAAGTTCCAAAATAAAGCCAAAATGTAGGATGACGAAGCCCTTTTGGAGGACACCCGGACAGGAGGCTAGAAAAGAGAACAAATCCGGAAATTTCCGGTGATATGATCACCCTCCCTAGAAAGGGCACTCTGTCCAGGGCAGGTGCCTGCTGGCATCCCTTTGAAACGTTCTCTTGAAGAAGCTTGGCAGATGAGCTCAGCTTCAATCCTTGGGGTCTCGAGGTCTATTCATAAAACCATTTTGATCTGCTGGTGGCAACCTGCCAGAGTGGTATTTTTCCAGTTGAGAAGTAGCTGCATCACTCCATAACCCTTGGCTCAGGCCCACATCAAGCTGATGAGATACGATCGCAACATGTCAGCCACCAGTTGGCCTGTCCACAAAACCAGCAAAACCAATAAGCTTTGTCGCTGATGGGGATTTAAACCTTGATCTTCCGGGTCAAAGTCCAAATCCCAAACCCCACTATACTATCTTGGTGCTTAGCAGTTAATCACAAATGGAAATCCATTCAAACAGATAACACAACCTGCTTCATATGGCAAAGTTGCCATTACTTGTGTTATCATGCCAGAATCTAATCTAATGTTGCCAACACATGGGAGAACCACTTGCTGTCATACATGACAAGTGGGCAACTCATGCAGAAGTGCAACATACACAGGATGACCAGATGCCCAAACCTCAAATGGAGGACAAGGTCTTGGATTCCTCTCAGTCTGGCATTTCATGTAGACAATGGCACAGTTGCCTACTCACAAGTAAAGCTGCAATACTGGGCACTTTCACTTTCCCATAGAGTTCAATGCATATTTTTAATTTTTAGTTTATTTTTTGTGGCCAAAACCTTTAATAGGAAGGAGATATTTCAAAACCATTGCAAAGCTCTTCAATACAAATCCAACAACGTATGACATGATGGAGTACTGCACACCATTGCAAAGATTCACAATGAAGCCAAAAAGGAGGACAATGAAGCCTTTTTGGAGGACAACCAGACAGGAGGCTTAAAAAGAAGACAAATCCGGAAATTTCCAGTCATATGGTCACCCTGAACATACATCCTCCTATATATGTGTATACTTCATGCTCCTGTTTCAGGGAACTGAAATGGAAGTTGTGACAGGGATTATTTTGGGGGGATCTGAGATCACTGCAGATGGCAATTGCAGCCAAGGAGCCATCATTATTTTTCAGTTCCAGAATCAAACCCAATAGATATTGAGGCACTACCTTATTAAATTAAGCATGAGGAGCAAGAAACCTGAAAGTGGGTCTATAAATCTATTTTTCCACTATTTTATTTATACACTGATTTTTTTTTAAACATGGGAGGTTGCAGAACAGAGCCCTAGTGGATGATAGAGGGAAACCTGCATGTCCTTTTTTTTCCAGGACATGTCCTCTTTTTAGCCATTTGTCTTGGAAAACAATTTTACTTGTCCTCCTTTTCCTTGTGAGCAGGCAGCATGTAAACTTCTTGTAACAAATTTGTATAAATGAAATGTCACAGTTCTAAATTTAATAGTTACTAGCTTAAAAGCCGCAGTTATTTTCAAATTGGAATTTTGAACTGTTCCCTCCTCATCCAGACACAAATCCCAATGCTGGATGTTATAATATGTCTATGTAGAGCACATGTGGGTAGAGCTAGAGGAGTTGTGGAGTTGTGTTGTGTGTGTGTGGAGTGTAGAGTTGGTTTGTGTGTGGGGGTCAATCCCAGGATCATCCTGATTCCAAAAAAGTATATGTTTATGGCACAATCCAGAGTAACTACAGGGAGTCCTTGCTCCAGTGTATGAACAACTTGCTCTGGATTGCAATATGAATTTCCCATAGGTTTTCACTAGGTGGTGCAGTAACTACAGGTACACATAGTGTCTCTTATGTGCTCCTGTAGTTACTCTGGATTGTAGGGTATGTTGAGCAAGTATAGGCAGACCTAGAAGGGTTTAGGATGTGTGGAATTGTGCTGTGTGTGTGGAGCACAGGTGGGCAGATGCCGGTTCGGGCCTACTTGCCCGAACCGGATCTTCCCCCTGGGCTGACGGTGATCCAGTCACAGCCGCGGCTGCAAGAGCCGCGGGGACCGGTTCGCCAGTGTCCGCCGGCGCCAGGTCTCCTGGGGCTCGCCACCAGGAAGCTTAGTGTGCCAGGATGCCAGGACGCTCAGTGCGCGTGCGTCCAGCTGGACGCAGGCGCACTAAGCGTTCTGAGGCTAGGCGCTCAGTGCGTGTGCGTCCAGCTGGACGCAGGCGCACTGAGCGTCCTGGAGCTCGGCGCCAAGATGCTTAGTGTGCCTGCGTCCAGCTGGACACACGCACACTGAGCATCCTGGCGCCTAGCCTCAGGATGCTTAGTGCGCCTGCATCCTGTCCTGGCACCCTGGCGCACTAAGCTTCCTGGCGGTGAGCCCCAGGAGACCTGGCGCCGGCGGACGCTGGCGAACCGGTCCCCACGGCTCTGGTGCATGCGCAGTGCGGCCTGGTTAAGGCTGGCCCCCCGCCCTGCCCCCTGACCCCAGCCCCGCCCCCTGACCCCGGCCCAGCCCCCAAACTTCCAGCGAACTGGATTTTCGGGGAGGCTGGGCCCATCACTGGTGTGGAGTGTAGGGTTTGCTGTGTGTGTGTGTGTGTGGGGGGGGGATAATCCCAGGATCATTTTGATTCCAAAGAGATATAATATGTCTATGTAGAGCAGGGGCGGACCTAGAGGGGAACCTGATGGATAGACAGAATTAGCCTTTTAATAGTATAGAAGAAGTACATGCATGGGAGCACAATCCTAACCATGTCTACTCAAGTAAGCCCCATTGTATTCAATGGATCTTACTTTCAGGAAAGTGTCTTTAGGATTGAGCCTAGCTTTTATTGCAGCCTAGCTTTTATTTTGTCAAGTCTTACATTTTTCTTGATTGTCCTACAATTTGGGTGTGGGACTCTTTTCTGGTTATGCCATATGGTCACCCCGATCTGTGTTTGTGGCATGCAAGCCCCTCTCTCACAACACCCTCCTGCCCCTGGGGGCTCCTTTTGACAATAAGTATTTTCAAATGACTGAATACAGCAAGGGGTAATTTGTGTTCCTCCTGTCCATTTCTTCCTGGGTTCATTGTCCGCCTTGACCCCCGACTGTGCAGCACCCCGTGAATCCTGCTCGCTCCAGCCAGCGGGAAGGGGGGGCGAACAAAAGGTCTACGGAAGGAAATGGACGAGAGAGGCAGCGCTGCAACATCCCCCACTTAATCAGGCACTTGAAAGGGTCAACACGATGCGCTGGGTTGCGACCCGGCAATCAGACCTGCAGTTTCACTAAACCAGTTTTCACTGTAAATGGAAGGTGGGCAGCTTAATTTGCAACCTGACGCCTGAAGGCCAACAGCTCCAGGCATACTAGCTGCTGGTGACAGCGGCCGATGGCACCAGCTTCGGAAAGGTGAGGAGACAATGCCAAGAGAGATGGTGAGGAGCAGGCATGTTCTCAGTGCAGTGACAAGGTGGGGCGGGTGGACACAGGGTGCCATTCATTTTGGGTGCTGGCCATCACACACGGAACTCTTAGTACAAGCGAGTCACCTTCTGGCACAGGAGGAAGTGGATTATTTTGGGATATGGAGGTCACTTTCTTTTTTAAACGGTCCTTGTCCTACACGTTTATCATCTGCCTCTCTTGTAGAAATGTAGCATTGGAATCTTAACTATACATATATAAAACTGAAATGTCACTCACTGACTCATCAATGCCCAGCCAAAACCACCAGGCCTAGAAGCATGAAATTTGGGGTGGGTATTCCTTCCATGATGGAGGCACCCACTAAGAACTGGTTTTTGGAATTTCTAACTAGAAGGGGGTGAAATGGGGCTCAACGCAACATGTTTTCCTCCGTATACTTTACATTGAAGAATTGGTGACTGAAGGATGCTCTGCCACAACCCCCAGACCTAGAAGCCTGAAATTTGGGGACAGTGTTCCTTATGTGACATCAACACCTACCAAGAATCAATGTTGAGAAATTTAACTCTTAAAGGGGTGAAAAGGATGCAACGTATTTTTGTCCTATACTTAACATTGGAGACTGACTGATCAACATCCAGCCAATTTGGGACCTGGGGCCTGATGCACTGGAAGAAATGGTGCAGTGGAGGGATAATGCACAAGGGGGTTTGTGCGCATGGGGGGTTGGTGCACATGGGGGGATTGGTGTGCATGGGGGGCTTGGTGCTCATTGGGGGTTATATGCAATGGGAGTATGGCGTACCGGGGGTATTTTACTCCTGCAACTAAGAGCACAATCCTAACCATGTCTACTCAAAAGTAAGCTCCATTGTGTTCAGTGGGTTTTACTCCTAGGAAAGTGTCTTTAGGATTGCAGCCATAGTCACGTTTCACTAGTTTCTACATAAAAGCCTTAACCTGTGTGTTAAGGCTATCCGCATCTTCTGGCCAGCATTCCATGTCAATCAAGCAAGCTGAGGAGAGGCAACTGTCAACATAAAAGCCTTAGACTGAAATCCTAAACATGTCTACTCAAAAATAAGTTATATTGTGTTAAACGGGGCCTACTCTCAGGAAAGTGTGTTTAGGATTGCAGCCTTAACCTGTGTGTTAGGGTGTCCGCAGTTTTTGACCAACATTTCGTATCAATCAAGCAGGCTGAGGTGAGGCAACTGTGGGCATTGCAGCTATCAATATTTCAGCTACCATTGAAAATATGGTATTCAATGGAAAATATGGTATATGGAGATGCTGAAAAGGTAGATGAATTTTTAAATTTTTGAAATTTGTTCTATTGTACCTGCACCAGCGATAGCTAAGGGCTGTTACCAGTTTATTAATATGGGGTTGTGCTTATATTTGTGAAGAATATTGTTTGTGGGATACATGGTTGGTTGTTTTTTAGGGTTGGCCTTGAATTTTGGTGTAGAGGGATCTCCAAACCTCTTCCCTGGGGCCAGGTGCGGCTCTTGGTGAACTTCCATCCAGCCCTAAGGCAAGCCCTTCGGAGGCATGAGCAGGCTCTGCTCTTCATACCTGGGAAGGGTATTTTGAGGCATGGGGAGGCTGCACAGACCTCCTTTCTCTGTATATGAGGAACTGCTTGGAAGGTGTGTGTTGTTTATGAACTCATTCATTCATTCATTCATTCATTCATTCATTCATTCATTCATTCATTCATTCATTCATTCATTCACAAGTCCCATTGCTAATATATTCATTTATTTGTAAACGGCTTTGTGAACTTTTAAATTGAAAAGTGGTATATAAATACTGTAGATAGGTAGATAGATTTATTTAAATTTATTCAAATTGGAAATGTAAACCAATTCTTTTTTTTCTTTCTGGCCCCAGAAAGACGGTCCTGCCCAAAAGTTTAGAGATTCCTGGTGTAAGCATGTTGTTAGTGTGCATGTTTGATCCCTGCTACCTGTGGGGTGTGGGGAAGAATGTAGTGTGTAAAAGTAATGAGTCCCTCTGCTTCCCGGATTACTTTTCTAGTATCCAGAGCCAAGCCGGAGCATTGGTTTTTGGCCGGACTTAATCCGCGATGTGTGATGTGCATCCACACTCATGTGCTCTGTGCTAATGAATCCAGAAGACTGACCGCCTTGTGCTCCGGTACTTCTAAGCGTTGAAGCTGGTTTATACTGTTGCCTCTTGTAAATGTGGCACAAACCAGCAGGGAAGTAGGGGAATAAACAGGGGTGGGCCCAGCCTGACCCAACAACCGGTTCCCAGGAAGTGGGCGGGGTGGGGCTGGGGTCAGGGGCTGGGGGCGAGCAGTGGGCCCCAACCACGCCGCACTGCGCATGCGTTAGGCTTGGCGCATGGGCAGTGCATCCAGCTCAGCGCAAGTGCAGTGTAGGGCTTCGCAGGTGTGCCAAACTGGTACGCCCGGTTTTCTGGCCCCCCCAGCCACCGGATTGGTGGCAGGGGTCAGAAAGAGGAAGCAGTTCAGGCGATCCAGCCCGAACTGCCTTCTGCCCACCACTGGTGGATAAATCTTTCCTGGTTGGGACCATGGGCTAGTTGAAGGCAGTGGTGGATTTCAGGGGGTTCTCCCAGGTTCTATAGTACCCTCTGCTAATGAGCCCTTGGTTCTGAGAACCGGTTACTAATGGGACATAGAACCTGTTGTTAATTGAGGTTATTAGGACATAGAACCTGTTGTTAATTATTTGAATCCCACCGCTGGTTGAAAGGCACCAAGGGTAAATGATAAAGGTTGGGTCACCTGCCAGCGTCAGACAGCCAAGCTTCTATGTTTTAACAGGCAAATATTCAGCAGGTTGAGTCATTCAGCAGATCAGCCTGTTGAATGTCTGCCCAGAACAAGCCAGCGACCCTCCTCAGGCATGCTTGAGAGCCGCCCTAAGTTCCTCAACGACCCTATAAATTACTTGTGGGGACAATTGGCACGCTCCCCATCTCCAGGCCTTGTGCCACTTGCCCATTGTGGCCGGGCAAAGTGGGGAGATGGCCCTTCTGTGGGCCTCTCGCTCGAGTCCCCCCTCACCCGCCTTCCCTCCCCACTATCCTCACAGGCCCTATTGGAAGTCAAACACAGCGTGGCGCGGTGCCAGGGGTATGCAAATGGCGGTAGCTGGTCTCTATGACAACGCGTGATTAGCTGCCGATGAATGGAGCCGGGAGGGTGTAGCGGGGGCCAGGAGAGAGCTGAGCAATTAGTTAGGCCAGAGCACTTAGACCGGCTTCCTTCCCCCTGTTCTTACTGTAGGGTGACCTTTTTGGGGGAGCCGAGATGATGGCAACTGGAAGGCACCGAGACGGGAAGAGGGTGTCGATGCCAGGCCTGGACTTTGCCTTCTTGGTCTCATACACTATAGGCTGAAACCTGGTAATAGGTGATGGACTTAAACCTGGTACAGCTAGTCTTTCAACTGAAGCACCTGTGAGGGGGCAACAACATGGTATTTTTACCCCGGCTTTCCCATGAGAGCACAACCCTAACCAATTTAGGCAGGCACAACTTGCTCAGTCCTCATCTCCATGATAGTTGGGGAGGCTGGTGCATGTCTGTGCGCTGGCCTAACCTCCTCAGGAGTGGTGCCTTCTAGCACTTTCATGATACCCCCGAGGCAGCATGGGGTTTGTGCCGGGACTTATGCCAGCCTAACTGGGGCTTAGTATTGCAGCCAGGCTACACAATACTGACTTTCGGCCAGACAAATGACCCAGCTAAGATGGCTTAAGTAGGCCATATCCTGAGCTGACAGGGCTAGGATGGCTCTAGGCTGGCCTAACTGTTGCTGAAGAGGCAGCAGCCCAGGGTAGCCTGCTTACAGGGCTGGTGTTGTTGTGTTGTGTATCCTGAGGTTGAATATTTTGCCATCACTTCCAATTTACTCTGGCTTATCACGGACCCCTATGGGTCTACTCAGATTTATTCCTGCTCCTTAGGTGGCCTAATTCTGAAGAGCTGTGATGGGGTATGAGCCTTGGAAACAGGTTCTGGATACAGCCTAACTGCACCATTCTAGGCCATGCTCAGCATGCCTCTCTTGAACTGCCTAAGCTGGCACAGCTAAACCAGCCGAGGTCCATCTGTCTTGGGCCAGCCTATGTTGACTTACACTGGCCCAAGCTTTTCTGATGTAACTGGGCTGCCCTATCTTGGAATTGGGGCAGTCCGTAACAGATAGGCTAGTGCAAGTGCACTTCAGGATTGCAGCTGTAATCTCACAACAACCCTGTGAGGTAGGTAAGGCTTAGAGTGAGTGGCCCCAGGTCTCCCAGGAAGCTTCATGGTTGAGAACGGATTTGAACCTGGATCTTCCAGGTCTCAGTCCAACTCCCTAAACACTACACCAAGCTCCTGCTAAATGCTCTACAGCTTTTAGGATTCAGTGGGTGGGTGAAGGAAAGGGTAGCCAAGAAGGCAAACTGATAGGAATCTGTTGCAAAAATAAAACTGAGGTTAGGGTTGCCAACTTTTCCACCGGCTTCTGCAGCTATGCCTTTTTAATGTGCAGTATTAATTGGTGAATATTTTTTTTAATGTGCAATGGTGTTGGTGGGGAGGTTATTGCCTCTAAAATAGGTTTTCCATTGTCTAAGAGAAGAACTTCTATTTTTACGAGTTGCTTGTAACCCTTTAGGTCAGACTTGCCCCATCCTTGCATCTCTGCCCAGAGGACAGCTGTATCGGTTGAATATGTCCACGATGCATCTACTACGTCTCAATAGATTTTCATGTATATGCCACTTTCTAACATCGGCATCATGTGCAAAACCTGTGGTTATAGGAACGAGAGCGCATTAGGCTGTTTGTGTATGTTTTTCTGCTCCATTGGCTGAGAGCACAATCATGACACAGGAGGCTTGCTAAGAAAAGAAATAAAAGGTGGCAATCCATTTTAGGAATGTAGTTTGGCAATCGTTCCTAGCAGTGGGGGAGGCAGATAAGGCTGAGATCACAGAAGCAATGTCACCTCTTGCGAACACTTACCTATTTTGGGGTCTGGCATTTGCTGATTCATTATACATGTGTGTGCAAAGGTAGATTCGCCAATGGCTTGCAGGGAAATCAGGATTTATTTATTTAAATGGTTGTTTTTAAAGGATATTTATTTTGGAAACGAGCACAGTCAGAAATGCATGATGTGGAACTGCGCAGGTGGAGTCCAAGATATCGGGTCTGAGATGAGGTGAGGGTTGTTTGCCGTGGCTGATCCATAATGTGTGTGTTTGGATGGTTTTCCAGTAGCATGCAAGGTGTGGGCTGTAGGAAGGCAGAAGAACATCAGAAGAGCCATGCTGGTTCATGCTAAAGGCTCATCTAAGGCAAAATCCAGGGTAACTATGTGGAGTCCTTGCTCCGGTGTAAGAACAACTTACTCTGGATTGCAGTATGAATTTCCCATAGGTTTTCACTAGGTGGTGCAGTAACTACGAGTGCACGTAAAGTCTCTTACGTGCTCCCATAGTTACTCTGGATTTGGGGGCTAGTCCATCTTCCTGTACACGTTTCCACGAAGCATCTGAGGTAACCTACTTCTAGAATGTCCTACAAGAAATCAACCTTGACTGTTCACTGAGAGGACAGGTACTGAAGCTGAAGCTTACATATTTTGACCATCTCATAAAAAGGAAGGACTCCTATGATGGGACGGCTGAAGTTGAGGTGGTTAGATAAATATTGGAGAGAGAGAGAGATAGAGAGAGAGAGAGAGAGAGAGAGAGAGAGAGAGAGAGAGAGAGAGAGAGATCTATCCCTACAATCCAGAGTAACTACAGGAGCATGTAAGAGACATATGTGCCCGTAGTTACTGCACCACCTAGTGAAAACCTATGGGAAATTCATAATGCAATCCAGAGCAAATTGTTCTTACACCGGAGCAAGGACTCCCTGTGGATTGCGCCCCCCCCAATTACTCTGGATTGCGCTCCCCCCTCTCTCTCTGTATGTGTATGTGTATATGTGTATATCTATATATACATACACGCACACACATATACACACACATACAGAGAGAGAGGTGGGAGCAACACACACACATATACACACATACACACACATACAGAGAGAGGGGGGGAGCGCAATCCAGAGTAATTGGGGGGGTGCACACATACACACACATACACACACACATACAGAGAGGGGGGGGAGCGACACACACACATACACAGAGAGGGGGGGAGCACAATCCAGAGTAATTGGGGGGCGCAATCCACAGGGAGTCCTTGCGCTGGTGTAAGAACAATTTGCTCTGGATTGCATTATGAATTTCTCATATATATATGGATTGCATTATGAATTTCTCTTATATATATATATATATATATATATATATATATATATATATATATATATATATATATAAGTCAGTGTCACAAAAGAAAAGAATTTAAACAAACTTGGGAAATTAGTGGAAGACAAGTTGGTCTGGTGTGCTATGGTCCATGAGGTCACAAAGGAACAACTGAACAACTTCTAGGACAAGGAGGCTGCATATACTCACTACGGCTTGTAACGCATTTCCTTTTCCTCCAGAAATCTGTCCGATCCCCTTCTAGAGGAATTTAGGCCAGACACCATCACCACATCCTGTGGCAAGGGGTTCCACAGATTAACCCCAACATATAAAAGAATATTCTTAGCAAACTCAGTACTTATCAAGCCCATAAGTGGGGGTTTTTCCAGTGCTATGAAAGTATGAAGGAAGAATATCTGGCTTATAGATTAAATGCAGCCTGGATCGAACTAAAGGGGGTTCAGTGACCTTCCAACTTTCTTTTGTGATACCGCAGCAGATGCGCAGTAAGAAACCACCATATGTAGGGTTGCCATAATTCTCTTCCACAAAATTGGAACAGGACTCTCTGTCCCACTTGCCAGTATGTGAACAGAATCCCCCCCAAATCAGGAATGTCCCTATTTTTCAGGGCATTTGGCAACCCTAAAAACATCATAAACATGTAATTTGACCCGAGGCTTTTTGCATTTCTTGCATGGGGGAAATGGGAGTAGGGTGAGCATCATCACCCCGATTGGGCACCCCTCGGTCTTCTGTTATTTACCAAGGAGAGGGTGGGGGGAATTTCAGCCTTTGATTCTTTGGTGGAAGTAAAGTTCTAAAGTACCGTTGCATGTTTTGTGCCCCCCAATGTGAATTATAAAGTAAGAAACCCTCAAGCTGAATTCCATGTTTCACGATGTACAGTTTGCCCCTTAAGTGGCTTTGAAGAAGGATTTGCCAAGTATATTAAAGATAATTGGTCTAGTAACAGCTATTAGCCCTGATCAGTAACAGAACCTCTGTATTTAGGGGCTATCAACCTTTGAGTTCCGGATCCTGAAAACAAAGGGGATGGTCAACCCCTTCATGCCACACTTTTGGGAATCCATTAACAACCAATAACAAATGATTCATTCCTGGATATCAACTGACCACGTTGGAATCCTCATTATCTGCTGAAAATGTCAGCAACATATTTTGAAGCAATTTAGCACTTGCAAAAAAGGCAACTGTTCAGATTTTTGCAACAGAAAGTGTTTGTCTCATGTTTATGATCCGATAGCATCAGCTGTTCTGGCATCACGCCGGGAAAAGCTTGCTTCTTGTTGGGCCCTCGCAATATTTCCGCTTGGGAATTACTACCAAAACTTAAACAAATTACTATTAAATAATTACTACTAAAACTTAAATATGGTTTTTGGGATTGTTAATTCAGGGCTCACTGCCAAGCTCAGGATTAATAAGAGGTGCACAACTCAACAAAGGGGACGGGGAACAGAATAAAATATTTGAGAGCTTAGGCTGATGTAGTGGATGGGAGTTAGGCTTAGACCTGGAATATTCAGGTTGAAATCCCTACTTAATCATGTAGCTTTCTGGGTGATCTTGGACCAGATGTTATCTTTCAGCCTCACGCATGTCACAAGGTTGTTGAGAGGACAAAAGTGAGGAGAGGAACTATATACACCAGTGTTTCCCAAACTGTGGGTCATGACACACCAGTGGATTGTGGAGCTGAACCTAACAAGCTGATCCCCCAAATCCAGAGTAAGTACAAGAGCGCATAAGAGACATTACGTGCACCTGTAGGTACTGCACTACCCAGTAAAAACCTATGGGAAATTCTAACTGGGCACGATGCAATCTTTCAAGTGGCGTTCCTCCTTTATTTAGCAGGGGGAGAGTAACCCTACACAACCCCAGCAATGTCTGTTCAAGTGGCTTCTTTTTGTATTTTAGATTGTGAGCCCTTTTGGGACAGGGACCATTAGCTATTAATTAGCTATTAATTTTTCCATTTTCTATGTAAACTGCTTTGTGAACTTTTCTCGTTGAAAAGCGGTATATAAATACTGTAGATAGATAGATAGACAGACAGACAGACAGACAGACAGACAGATAGATATTGGTATCCAGAGTAAATTGTTCTTACATCGGAGCAAGGACTCCCCATAGTTACTCTGGATTTTGCCTGATGGCTGACAAAGGAAATGTGAAAGCTGTTTTTAAAAACATCATAAAGCTAGGTGGGTCCCGATATAAAGTAATAGCATTTTAAAAAGTGGGTCCCTGTACTAAACATTTGGCAACAACTAATATACGTTAAGGTTTGCTCCTTGGAGGAAGGATGGTATAAAAATGAGAAAAATAATAAAAGTCTTGGACAGGCCTAATATTATATGTCCCCTGGAAATCTGCACAGAGTTATTGATGGCGTCACATGTTGCTCTCAGGTACAAGATTACCTCCTTATATTTTGCCTGATTATACTTTATTCTGTCACTTTCTACAATCAACATGATTGTATGTGCGGGTGGGCCTTCATCCGCTTCCCACCTGCTGTATATCTCAGGATATAACAGTCTATGCTTTATGTTAAGGCTCTATGATCAGGGTGACTATATGACCGGATTTGCCCTCTTTTTTAGCCTTCTGTCCGGATGTCCTCCAAAAGGGCTTCATTGTCCTCCATTTTGCAATGGTGTGCAGTACCCCATCGTATCATATGTTGTTGGATTTGTATTGAAGAGCAGAATGCAATGCAAAAATCGGTTTTGAAATATCTCCTTCCGATCAAGCGTTATGGCCAAAAAACTAAAAATCAAAAATATGCATTGAGATCTATGGGAAAGTGAAAGTGCCCAATATTGCAGCTTTACTCATGAGTAGGCAAACTTGCCATTGTCCACTAGAAAGGCCAAGCTGAGAGGAATCCAAGACTTTGTCCTCCTTTTGAAGTTTGGGCATCTGGTCTCCCTATCTATGATGGATAAGCTAATCGTTGAAAAAGTCCGTGATCATTAATACTGTTGTTATTGCACTATATAGAATATATAGGGTTGTAACCTTAATACGAGTTAGCTGTGGCATTGGTGAGGTTCCGATGATCCAAGAAAGATGAATAAACTGGAGGTCTCAGTTAGTTATAGATCTGCAAAATCCTTGGAGATGTAGACACCCCGTCTTGCACTGGAACTGTGGGTAATGGGTTTAATGAATTGCCCCGACTAAGGGGTATGTGATCCACAGTGTTCCCAGCAGGAAAGAGATTGGCAACATGGGAAACAGAGGAGTAGAGGCTTTCCAAGCAAGAGGTAAAGCAATCTGGGGAAGGGATGCTGGGGAAAATTTTTGCTGGCAGGCATGGAATTGGTGGGTGGTGATGGGAGCCGCCAATTCTCCCTCTCTGTCACCCACACCCTCTCTGTCACCCACTTTTCCTAAAGTCCGAGGTAGGGTTGCCATACGTCCCGAGACAAAGGGGCACTCCCAATTTTTGAGGATTGTGTTCACATACTGGGAAGTGTGACAGAAGGTCCCGATTTGTGGAAGAGAAATATGGCAACTTTAGCCCTAGGGCACTTCTCTATCCCCTGAGGTTCTCCTTCCACTGTCTTTGAATTCAGGTTGATTTTCATTTCTTACATCTTCCTATAGCAAAGTCATGAGGGACTCAAGGTCTCAGTGGGATACTTTCAGGCCCAAATATTTCCCCATTCCAAACCCTATTGGGGGGCAACTCCTCTCCTTCAAGATCCCATTTGTAGGATCAAACTGTACATTTGATTTTTAATAAAACACGGCATTGCCCCCAAGATATATAATTTCTCTAAAGTTCAAAAACAGGTGTTGGGGAAGAAGGCGGTCTGGATCAGGACCATGTGGTGGTGAGCGAATGGGCTTTAACCCTTCCTCCATCACCACAACCTCAATCCACTTCTCTCCCGCGCATTGATTTATTCTGGGAGGGAAGCAACGGTGTCACCTCTTAATGTCTACAATTTCCTCTCTTGCCCACCCAATCATGGTAGTTACCAGACTGGCAGAAATAAATGCTTTTGCGGCTTGTAATGCCGGTCGCAGTCCATATACACGGCGCTGGTGAATTACTCCAGACGAATTCTTTAGAATTAAAGGACATTATGTATGCTTTTTCCATAAAATCAAAGGCCGTTTCATGTGCGGTGCTTTTTCAACCTTGGATTCTTAAAGGATACATTTCAGAATATAATGTGTGAAGGAGACAAATGCATGCCTGGAAACATAACTTTCCATGCCAAATCCATCCTGGGGATTTGGGACTGGGGTTGACCAGAGGTTGACCCAATCCAGCTGGGGTTGACCAGAGCTCCCTCGCCCACCAGACATGCTATAGCACCCTCTGCTTTGCAGCCACGTCGCATGTGTAAAGGAATTTATATCTAATTTGTATATGCCAGTGGTACATCTATATGTGTCCTACCTGTGCCAAGATGGTAGAATTCTGAGATAGTTTGTACTATATCAGGCTATGGGTGAGGATGATGGTGCCACTTTCTCATCCAGAAAATGTTCAAAAATGTGACTTGAAGCCACAACTTGAAGTCAAGGTGTGGGTTCTGAATATAAATGTAGACATATATAAATGCACATGTGGATGTTTCTGGTTCTGGATATAAATGCACATGTGAAGTTGGCAGGCCATAGATTGACTACTGGGTCCCCACAAGAGGAGAATTTCCTGCTACAGGCAGGGGGTTGGACTAGATGATCCACTGGGTCCCTTCCAACTCCAG
This sequence comes from Cryptoblepharus egeriae, assembly GCA_030015325.1. Lineage (NCBI taxonomy): Eukaryota > Metazoa > Chordata > Lepidosauria > Squamata > Scincidae > Cryptoblepharus > Cryptoblepharus egeriae. Next base: position 3,597,533 of record JAREYC010000014.1, read on the forward strand.
GATTCTATGATTTACAGTATTGACTGGCCGTCCGTGGTCTCCTCAAACAAGGGTCATCAGGGATTGAACTGTGGATCCTCTGCATATAAACCCTATGTCTTGGGACTTAGCTGAAAACGTTGTTCCCCAGATGTTGGTCCCTGCTTGAGACAGGCCTTGAAGGCACCCTGGACAGAGATGCAGGATAACAAGAGTGCATCCTGATCGGCCAGCCTGGCAACCCTGGCTCTGGGGTGGTGCGCATGGCTGAGTTCACCTGGATCTTTAGGGTCTGTTTTGAATGGGATGCTGCTTGGCGATGTCGCCTGGATTGTTGGAAACATATGTGCACTGCCAAGCCACGTTCCCCTTGGGGTTTGGGGTTTTCTTTGCAACCAGATCCCACCAATACTGGATCAATCATGTCCCTGCCGGCCGAAATGGACCACTTTCCTCCCCCTCCTCCTCTCCCCTCCCTTTCCCCACATGCAACACTTTCCATCTACAACAGGCATCAAACTCATCAGTGCCATTCCCATGGTAACCTATTACGATGTCAAAGGAGGAGGGACAAATTATCAAGGGATTTAAAGGGACAAAATGTTCCTCCCATCCCCCCCCTCCTCCTCCTCCTTGTTTGTTTCCACCACCGACTCCCTCCTGCCGTCACTCCTCATCCTCTACTCCTTTCCTTAATTCTAGATTTAATGACTTCTTATTTACTCCATCCTACCACCTCCCACTCCTGGTTGCAAATGCAGATGAAAATGCATGTAAACAAGCAATGGGATGGGGAAAATGGGGTCGGGGTCAGAGCCCCTATATATTAACCTCCTTGATTATGCTGCCTAAACACGGCATGACCATATGTCATAACCGGAAAAGATTTTATTTATTTATTTATTTATTTATTTATTTATTTATTTATTTAAGTAATTTTTATCCCGCCTTTCTTCCCCCACAGGGGGGAACTCAAGGCGGCCAAACAATTAAAAAACAATAAAACACCACTAAAATTACATATGATAATAAATAGAGATAAAAACACATTAAAATGTAATGAAAATACAATTAGATTAAAGCTAAAAACGTAGACTAAAAACGATAAAACAGAAAAGATAAAAAAGATAAAAGCCCCCCAACCTCTGGCCCCATTTAAAAAGCTTTTTTAAAATAAAAGGTTTTAAGGCTCCGCCTGAAGCTCTGTAGTGAGGGAGCTTTCCTCAGTTCTAAGGGGAGGGAGTTCCAAAGCCGGGGTGCCACCACCGAGAAGGCCCTATCTCTGGCCGCCACACCTCTCACATCCCTTAGTGGTGGCACAGTCAGCAGGACCCCCTCAGATGACCTTAGGTGACGGGTCGGATTGTACGGAAGAAGGCGGTCCCTCAGATACTCTGGACCCAAACCGTTTAGGACTTTAAAGGTCAGGATCAGCACTTTGAATTCAGCCCGGAAACGAATGGGCAGCCAGTGTAGTGGCTGAAGCAGTGGCCCCACAGAGTCGAACCGACGAGCCCCAGCAACCACACGGGCCGCCGCATTCTGGACTAGTTGCAGTTTCCGAACCGTCTTCAGAGGCAGGGTTCAAAAGATAGGGTTGCCATGATTCTCTTCCACAAAACCAGGACAGGACCCTCTGTCTCGTTTGCCAGTATTTGAACACAATCCCCCCAAATCGGGATTGTCCCTGTTTTTCAGGACATGTGGCAACCCTCGGGACAGAGGACAAGCATCTCTGAAATGTCGGACACTCAAGAAAACTGTAGGGCATGATGAAATAGAAGTTAAAAACACTCATATATCTTGCTTCCATGCAGTTAATGTAAGCAGTATAGAACGTATTATTAAATTTAAAACGATTGCATATAATTTATTAAATAAAAATTATTAATTACCGGGCCACATGCTACCTGTTCACAAATGGAGGCTAATGAAGATTTTTTTCCAGGCTGAAAAAGAGGACATGTCCTGGGAAAAGAGAATGTATGATCACCCTGCTTAAACAAGATTAAGCAGAATTCAGTGGATGCCTCCAGTAGGGTTGCCACCTTTTCCCCTTGGCACCGTTCTTCTGTCTTGTATCATCAGATTTAACATGAAGGGCTGATGCAGGCATGCAAAGTGGTTTAAATTAACTCCAACCAGGAAAGTAACACCTGTAACTGTGTTCATGTGTTGTGGTGCTCCTCGTATGCGCAGGAGCACGGCTGGTTAAGAAAAGGTGGCAACCAGACTAGTAACAAACCTGGACTCTGAATGTAAAAGTTTGGTTTTTCTGAACCTTTCCTCCTTCCGTTGGCAGCCCTTGAAGTCTTGTTCTCAGCTGCAACCTCCAAGGAGTTACTGCCAAATTGAAATAGAGTTGCCAGGAAAAAGGAACAGCCTGCCCCGCTCCGATACTTCTAACAGAGGTTAGATGTGCAGAAATCAGTCCCTGAAGCATTTTATGGCACAGAATGAAACATGGATCACCTACTGATTGCTGCCAATCAAATTGCCATTAAAAGGGACAACGACGAGAGGAGCTCGGCTGAACAGTTGGCAACCCTAAATGGGAGGCCACATTTGGGGGTTGGGGGAAGAGTGCGTCATCCTGGAGGATCTGGAGCAGAATTGCTCACATTTCCAACAGAGTTCCTTTGCCTTTTACAAAAAGGAAGCTCAGTAGCAAAAGCCTTGATGGGCAAAGCTTCAATCATGGTGGGTTGCAGGACCAGGAGCCTTGCTAGGAAAAAAGTTGGCGACTGTAATAGAACATTTCAGGAGAAGACACAGACCCGTGAAGTTTAGTGGAGCTTCCTTCTGGGTTCATGTGCACATGGCTGACGTCTTAAAGAATGTCTGGGCCAAGCACATCATGTAACATGTAGTTTGTCTCATAGCTAGGGGTGGACTAGCGTTGCGGAAAAACAGGGACAATCCCAATTTGGGGGTCCTGTCCTGATTTTGTGGAAGAGAATTATGGCACTCCTAGGGTGGATGCATTGCCGATGCTGTCCCGATGGCACTGACGGCAGGAAGGAGGGCCAGTTTACTTGGCGCGTTGTGGTACCTGTAACACTTGCAACTCTGCCCCCCTCTGGCTATGCTACTGGCCCAGAGCCCCACTGACTGTAATGTTCTCCAATTGGAAGTAAATATGCGTGGGATTGCACCCTGAGCCTTCTCAACTTGATGTGTGCCGCTATGCGAGCTGCTGTCACTTTGTGTTGGAGAGGTGGTTTTTCAGTGGCTGTTTTAATTAGGACTGTGTTAATTGTTGGTGAATTTGGAGGTCTCATTGGTGTCACTCTTGTAGGGAGTCGCTTTGAAGTTTGTTTATTTAGTTTGCGGAAGGAAGCACCAAAACATGTACAATTTATTAATGAGTATCTCTAACATACAAATACTGTATTTTTTTTTCATTTCTTGTTGCAACAACACACTAGAATTAATATAATTAATAGCACAATCTAAGGCATGTCTTCTCAAATATAAGTCTCATTGTGTTCAGTGGGGCTTACTCCCAAGATTACTTAGTAGATCCTCAGTAGAATTCTCAGGAATCCTAAGTAGAGGATTGCAGCTAAGGCGCAAAAGTGATACCGGAGGTCACACATCATTCAGGGCATCTGCTTCTCCATGCTGAGTGACAAGTAGGGGTTGTCAGCTGGAAAAGTGGGGTGGGGGTCTGTTTCATCCTATTAACGCCCCCAGATTTCTCCTGCAGTGGAAAAGATGCAGCATCCCTTAGGACCTGCCTAAGATCTCCTGCTACCAAAGGAAGGATGCTACATTGACACTCTCTTTACCGGGTGGTTGGGTCACCTGCCATCTGTACTCCCTCCTGCTCCCTGGATTAGAAAAGGAAGGAAAATAAGCAGAACAGGAAATTTGGAAAGAAGAGTAAAAGGCTAGAGTGTCTGCTCTGCTTTCCGCCACTGCCTCTTCTATTCCATCCACACTCCTTTTTAATCCAGGGAGTGGCTCCTCTGCCAATCTGGAGCCTGGTGCAAAAACCACAACTTGCCACTTGGATGGGACAGGGTGACCCATCCATGCCCAAACCTCAAAAGGAGGACAAGGTCTTACATTCCTCTCAACCTGACCTTTCTGGCAGACAATGGCACATTTGCCTTCTCACAAGTAAAGCCGTGGTCCTGGGCACTATTGCTTTCCCATAAAGCTCAATGCATATTTTTTTATTTTTAGTGTTTTGGCCATAACTTTTGGAAGAAGGTACTTCAAAACCGGTTTTTTGCATTGGATTCTGCTCTTCAATACAAATCCAGCGACATATGACATGATAGGGTACTGCAGACCATTGCAAAGTTCTAAAATGAAACAAAAAAATGGAGGACAATGAAGCCCTTTTGGAGGACACCTGGACAGGCGGCTAAAAAAGATGACAAATCCAGAAATTTCCAGCCCTATGATAACCCTGATGGGACACTCCTGGTAGAGGTAAAGGTGTCAGGGACGGTTGCCCTGCTAGTCCTGATCAACCATAGGGTGCGGTGCTCATCCCTGTTTCTAAGCCGAAGAGCTAGCATTGTCCGTGGTCATATACGCCAAGGCACAAGTAGTGCTGTTACCTTCCCACCAAAACAGTACCTATTTATCTACTTTCATTGACATGATTTCAAAAAACTGCAATGGCCACTTAGATGGGACACCCCTGGGGACCGTACAAAGTAGCTTGAGCCAGAATAGCGTAGAGCCAGTTCAGGAGATGGTCTTAGATTTAGAAGATTTAAATTCAAATCTCTGCTTAGCCACAAAACTTCCTGGATGACCTTGCGCCTGTCACTCTTTTGTCTCTTAACCTTGCCCACCTCACATGGTTGTTGTGAGACAAAAGAAGGGGAACTATGAACACCAATTTGAGCCCAAGGGCAGTGTACAAATGTGATAAAAATAAATAAATGGCAGAAAGGGAAATACATTTAAGTGTGTGCACTTGACCTTGCTTTTCATCAAAACTCATTTGGCACTTAACTTACAGCCTTATCACTTAAAATTATTCTTTTTAGTTGATTGATCTCCTAATTAAACCCTGTGTTGGCTCACCCTGCAACTCTGAAAGTTTCAGGTTCTGTACAGCATCCCATGATCTCCATCTCTTCAGAGGGATTAGTCTAAAGTCAAAAATTCCCAATAGGTTTGCCTCGTGTTGAGCCCCCCTCTTCCTCCTCGCTCCCCAAATTCCGTAATCAACCTGTCCAGTGTGGGTCCCCCCCCCCCCCGCCTTCCCTGCATATCTCAGTCTTGCTTCTTTGCTTTCTGGCTGTGCCTGCCTAATGAGGCAGCAAATGTGGGCTCCTGTTAAGCAGTCGGCGCATCCGAGACTTCTCCGCCGTCTTACATCCCAGGCATAGATCTGTGGTCAGGAGAGGCCCAGAATGGTCAAAAGTCATCCCAACCTGGGTCATGGTGCATGACTCTCCAGCCCACCACCACATTTTTCTCTTCTCCTCTGGAGTCCTTCTTTGAACACGCTCCATGTAGTGGAGCTGTCAGGGACATGTGCCGACATCTCTGGAGAGGGAGTACTGGTGCACAGTGACGCATTCTGTGATAGAATTAGGCAGCATGATTATTTCATAATTTTGTGCATAGGAAAGAAGGATCGGAGCAAAAGGGATGGGGGATAAGTTCTGCCTACTTGGGCTGTGGCTATCCTAATGGCCAATGTACCACTGGGCCCAGTTCAAACTGCTGGTTATTCATCTTCCCAATGATCCAGATCAGTGATTTTCAATCTTTATCATCTCATGGCACATCGACAATGTGCTAAAATTGTCAAGGCACACCATCACTATTTTTACCATTGATAAGGCACAACATGCTGTTGGAAGAGGGCTCAAATCTGCCCCCAAAATCTTGTGGCACACCTACAGATCAAGATCCATGGCACACCAGTATGCCCCGGCAGAGTGGTTGAAAATCAATGGTCCAGACCCAGCAAAGCTTAATGGGCGCCTACTCCATACAAGCCTTTTTTCCATCTCCAATTGGGGCACAGCAGAGATCCTTTTGGTAGTGGCATGGGGGGGGGCACCTGTGAGGGGGAGGGCTTGCCAGGCTACACTGAAGAAGGTGCTTCAAGTCTCTGACTCCAAAGTGCAGAGCATGGCAGGTTTGGAGAAAGCAGGGATGCTTGGTAGTTCAGAAACTTGGCAGTTCAGGGAACTAATAATTCAGATACCAAATAGCTCAGCTCCTATAACTGTCCTTGGAACCAGCAGCATAGCTGTAAAATCTAAGAGCTTTGCACCCCCTCTAGCTATGCCAATGCTTGGAACAGCTGTTAGCAGGCAATTGCATACAGTATTGTTTAGTTTCCTTTATATTCTAGCTTTCTTCAATCTTGGTGTCAGTGGGGTCACCATCCAGGCTTTATGTTGATTCAGCCCCACTAAGCTTCAGCAAAGATCACACTCTGCAACCCATGTTTTATTTAACTCCATGCAAAATTTCATCTGCTGATGTCGGCCTCTTTGCCCTCCGCTCTCAAAGCACACGAGTGGGCAGGGGCTATTTTTTGTCCACGTCTATTTAGCGAACTCACCGGCAGTACAAGTTGCAAATCCAGGTTCCCCTGACACTGTGCAGTGTCAAAACTGCCTTGCCTACTGTTCAAACACCTGGGAGTTGGCGTAGGCACAGACTTAAAATAGTACCAGCCCAAAAAGGGGTAGAGCTTCCCGCTTCAGTCGATTATGCCAGGGAAACAGGCATGGGTGGGGGAGAAAGAAGCAGCCTTCAGAGAGTGGGCACCATTTGCAGTACCCTCCACCCAGTTTCTGCCTGGCATCTTGTTGGTTGCCCATCAAGACTAAGTAGAACACACCCTTGCAGTGCGGTCTTTGCACATTCCACCCGATCTTGCAGTTCATGGGCAGGCAACAAAAACAGAGTGTGTTCATTTTGCTCTGGGCAGTAGGTGTGTCAGGATGGGTGTCAGAAGTTGTATAGTTCTGTGAAGTGCAAGTGTGAGTTTGTGTGTAGATGTGTTTTGCGCGGATATCAAGAGCCCCTGCAGGAAGGATATTACATCAGCAAATCCTGCCCAGTTGCATGCCACAGGGGCTGTGGATGGTGCAAGTGGTTAAGACACTGTGCCTGTTAACCAGCAGGTCAGGTTTCAAGACCTGGGTCGGCCCCACAAGACAGGGTGAGCTCCTGTCCTTAGCCCAGCTCTGCGACGCAGCTCATATTGGCTCTGCCTTTCCATTGGACTAATTCAGTGGCATGGAGAGGGGGGATTTGCTGCTTGGGTAACAGCATATCCTCCATAACAATCTAACCCAGGCTTTCGTGCTTCGCATGCAGTGTATGCAGTGCTGAGCACGATACCATAGTCTTTCAAGACTGATGGAGGCCTGCATGTCACAAAACCATATCTTGCTTTGAGGTCGCAATATGAGTTTTAAATGCTGAAATTCATCCTGAAAGTCATAGTAAAGGTAATGGGTCTGAGCATATGCAGAGTATTTGTTCCTAAGTAGATCAGGACCACACCGACACTACCTTTGCCAGTCTTTGGGTGCAAAAACCATTCAAACTTTAGCTAGGAGCCTCTGCAATGTATACATGGCATCAAGAGGAGAGACCTCTCAAGGGAGAGAGGTTGGGCAATGCCAGCTTCCTTATCCATCTGTTTCCTAAACCACATGCGCAGAAGCACCTGTGCGCCACAATGCAGGGACTCTGATAGTGGCAGCTTATGTCTTATGCCTGTTGAATGCCAACGGGGGTGGCCAAGGGCAGCAGATGGTCTCAATCCCAGGGAAGCTTCCAAGGCCCATTAAGGGTGAGGGATGCATGCCAGTGTTTTATGGTCACCGCATGGGCCCAGTGCGCAATATGGCCCAAGTGACAGCTGTGAGAGCCAGAAATGGCATTAGACATTTTCGTGCCTTGGGCAAAATGTTAAAATGGCATGATGACCCATGAGTTGCCCCCTTCTCTCTAACTAAACCATCAAAGCTGCATGTGCTGTACTGCAGCTCTCCAATTCTGGGACTCTGGCCTGTGCCATGCCTTTGAGCCAATATGGTATTGTGATTAGAGCATTGGCCTAGGTTCAGGGAAACCTGGGTTCAAATCCCAACCCAGCCAAGTCAGGGTTTCCTGGTCAAGACCTTGAGAGAGCTCCGGTATCATAGAATGATGTTGAAAAAATTATTTACCAATTCTGTAATTAATCTGTGGAACTCCTTGCTGCAGGATGTGATCATCCCCTTTTAAAGGTATTGTGATGATCTGGCATCAATACCTTTAAAAGGGGATGGGGTAAGCTTCTGGAGGAAAAATCCATCACAGACTACATGCCATGATGGGCATGTGGAATGTCCTGGTTTTAGAAATAGGCTCCAGCAGAATGCCAGATGTAGGGGATGGCACCAGGAAGCAGGTACTTTGTTGTCTTGTGTATTGTGTTGTGTGCCACCCAGAAGCCACCCTGAAGCATTTGAGATACAGTTGGACTGAGCAGTTGGACTAAATGCACTTTTGGTGTGATCTGTGTGGCTCTTCTTAGGTTGAAGACTGATGTTGACGATGATGATGTTGATGATGATGAATTTATATACATCTTTTCAGTAAAAGTTCCCCCAATTGGCATCAGAGGAGATGCACATCTAAAACTGCTGCTATAACCATCTCACCTCCTGGGAGGACCTCCTAGGTTGGAATCCAACCCACTCTTTGTGGAATGATGGAGCGTGAGAGGAACAGTCAAGCCTGGCGTGAAAAGGAATGTGGCTGCAGCGTGGTGGGAGGGAACCCTTATGGGACAAATCACTGCATGCAAAAGGCAGAGCAGCCTTTTGCTTCTGCCTTGTGTTCCACACTGTAAGTGCATCTGCAAGATCAGGGGCTGAAGGGGGGTCGGGATGTGGTGCCAGGATGTGCCCCAATAGCAAGCGTGATGCCAGATGCCCGACAAAACACTCCCAGTGATGGATGGAGCAGAGGCCAGAACAGAACAGGACCCATTGTTCCCTTTTACAGTCAGACAGAGGGACAGCTGCAAACGCCTTCTTCTCCAATCCCCCCTCCTCGCCGAACACTACTCCCTTAATGTATTGATCTGGGTTGTTTTGATGTATGGCCATTCCTATCCCAAGGGCTTAGGGCAAGCCTGTAGAACTGCAGAGGACAGGAAGGAGACTAAAAGATCTGACGGTCCAAAGCCTGTGCATTAACCTACCTCCGTCCCACGTCGCAAGTCAGCCATTGTAAACAGAGGAGAGAAGCCTCTGTTCCCAGAAGACTCGCATTCATAGAGACAGATGACCTTCTGCCCATCTGTGTACCGCAGATGGAAGTGGGGTGTGTATGACTGCAGACCCAGCACAGGCAGAGCTGGTGGTCCCTCTGGGCAAAGGAGCAAGGCTCAGACTGGAGTGACAGGCAAGAACTCCTCAATACAACATTGGATTTACCCTGTCCCCTTCTTTTTCTGTTCAGCATCACCTCCAAACAGGAGAAACAGGACATGGCAGGTGCCACTCATAGCTGGAAATCTGCCTTCATGATAATAATTCTCCTTTACCAAGAGAAGAAATGTGTTTACAGTAGTGTCTTGATTTACGAGCATAATTCATTCCGGAAGCATGCTTGTAATCCGAAACAGTTGTATATCAAAGCAAGTTTTCCCATAAGAAATAATGGAAACTCAGATGATTTGTTCTACAAACAAAAAATATTCATATGAAATTATTACAATACTGTAATACAAAATAATAAAGAAAATAGTAAATATAAAGAAAAATAAAACAAATTCACCTGCGCTTACAGTACAATCCTAAGCATGTCTACTCAGAAGTAAGTCCCATTGAGATCAATAGTACTTACTCCCAGGAAAGTGTGGTTAGGATTGCAGCCAGAGTCTCTCAGGTCTCTCAGGCAGCAGTCTTTCCCCCCTTACAGAGAAGTGAGCCTCACAGATTATAATAGGGCTTACGACACTTTGGTGATGCCCCAAGTCAGCACAGGACTTATGCTGGGGTTTAGGCCAGCCTAACTGGAGTTTAAGATTGCAGGTCAGGTTGCAATCCTAATCTTCAATTAGGCTGGCACAAATCCCAATGCAAGTCCTTTGCTGGCCGGGGGGGGGGGGGGGGGGCAAAGGCACTTCTGCTGGCGAGGTCAATGGTGGAGAGTGCTTGTGGGACTCTGGGGCACTTAACAGCCAGCTGCTGCACGGTGTGACTTAGTACTTGCTGCCGCTGCCGGCCGTTGTAACTAGTATGCGCCCGCAGCGTTGGGCTGCATAGCGTGCATGCACACATTGGTTCATTAAAGAAGCAACGCTTCCTCCTTCTCCCTGCCGCTGGTCGTGCATGCGTGCCCTCAAATGACCTGGCCAGGTCCGGCAAGAGACGAGAGTGATAGTTACCTGGCCAGGTCATCTGAGGGTGTGGACGCATGGCTAGCAGCAGAGAGGAGGAAGCATTGCTTCCTTAATGAAACCAACGTGCACAGGTGCGCTATGCAACCCGATGCTGTGGGTGCATACTAGTTACAATGGCTGGCAGCAACGTTAAGTACTAAGTCACACCATGCAGCGGCTGGCTGTTAAGTACCCCAGAGTCCTCCAAGCACCCCCCTAAAGGCCGGACTTTGGTCTATTGGACCGGACAGTCTGGTCCAACAGCAAAAAACCGGACAAGTCCGACCAATTCCGGCTTGCTGGGAGCTCTGGTGTTTAGACAGATGATGGAGATAGGCAATAAGGGCTGCCCTAGTGTAGTTGAGGCTTGGAACCCAGGCCAGAGCTGGTGGTGTTATAGGAATATGTAGAACCTTATTGGTCCTTTTGAGTTACATGACACTGATTGCACTGGTAGGTGCGGTGTCGCCCCCTGGCCACTAACAGTGGTAGTGTTGAAGCATAGACAGAGAGTAAAGCCCTTCAATCCTTCTGCAGGAGGCCACTTGCACAAGTGCATTTTTCCCGAAAGAAAAAGAAAATTAGGAAATTATCCTTTCAGGATGTTAAGGAGGGGATTTGAGCTTGCATAAAGGCAAACCTGGGCCTCCAACGCTCTCTGGGGCCGAGAACAAAAACCACAGAATCCCAACCGAAACCTTCCTCCCTCCGCTGCATTAAGAGGTTGACCCCTTTTCAGCTCTGGGAAGAAGGAATGCATTCTGCCTGCCGCTGAGGGGCTGAGCTGATGAATATCATGAATGCAAGCAGGGAGGGAGGGGGCATTTCTTCTTAAAAGCTCCGCTCCTTCCCAATGGCTGGCATGGAACGATGGCTGCCTGCCAGGGACGTCACCCTACCCCTTTTCAGCACACGCAGTCCCTACGGCAGCCACGTTCTCATCAATCAACGCTGATTACCGCCATGGAACAAGTGTGGCGTTGGGGGGGGGGGACAGGTAGAAGGAGCAGCTATAAAATGCCCAGGTGTGTCCAGAGCAGTTCTTCAGAACTTGGAGTGAGGATGACCACCTCCTCAGTGCCAACGTACAGCCATTTTAGAGTGGATGGATGGAGTTGAGTCTTGTGGGCACCTTTGACACAAGTGTCCCCTCAGGCAGCCATTTTGGTTTTGCTGACAGTGCAAAACTAACCCCTGCTTAGGTTGGCACAAGTCCCACGACAAGCCCTGTATGGCACAAAAAGGTGCCATAAGGAAGTTTTGTGCCACTCCTTTGGGGGCTAGGCCAGTACACAGACATGCGCTGCGCTCCCCATGTCACTGTGAGAATGAGAAAATGGGTGAGTTTTGCTGAACTGCACCCTCGTTTTCTTCCCTGAGAGTCAAACACAAGAAGACAGCTTTATATCGTTAATTTATTTATTTAGCCAACTTCCATGGTGCAATTTGTGCCACCCAGAAGCAGCCATGTTTGTTCCTGGCATGGAGGCGATGAGGTGTCCACCATTTTGATTTTCCCCACATAAGAGGGGAAAGGGTGTGGGTTTGTCCACATAACAGTACTTTGTTTTGTGAAGTGCAGCCTCAGTTAAGTTGCTTTTCCTGAAAATGTGGAAAGGAAAGAGACACAACTTGTCATTGCTGTTGTGTGACAAGAGGCTCAAAACTCGCTCAAGTTCCTTCCACACATGAGGTGACATGAGATCTCAGCTTCCATCTTTACCACACATTGTGCATCATGGAGGAGAGGAGAGTGGTGTGCTAGAGTGTCTCTGGTCTCCTGCACACTTCCTTTTCTGTTCCTTTTGTGGAAGTGGAAGGAGTATTAGCAGGGTGACCAGAAAAAAGCAGACAAGGACACCCCAAAAAGTAGGACATCAAGAAAAATGTAGGACATGACAAAATAAAAGCTAAAAACGCTCATATATATCATTTTCATGTGGTTAATTTAAACACTTTATTTTTATTAAATTTAAAACTAATTCTTATACTTTATTACATGTGCAGTGTAATCCTAACCATGTCTACTCCAAAGTAAGCCCCATTGTGTTCAATGGGTCTTAACTCCCAAGAAAGAAAGACTCTTTAGGATAGTAGCGACAATTTATTAATTACAAGAAGGCCACCTCCTGCCTACTCATAAGGAAAAGGAGAACAATATCCCTTCTCGGCCTTTTGGCTAAGATCAAGTGTAGTAAAAAGAGAACGATTTTTCCAGGACACATGGATAAAAAAGAGGATATGTCCTGGAAAACATATGGTCACCCTCTGAGTGGAGGTTGGTGGGTGGACTGAGGCAGGTGCCCCCCTCCCCAACCAACCACTTGAAGCAACAGCTCGTGGGTGGGCTAGACCTGCGTGTGCTCAGTTTGCATAACTTGGAAGAAACTGCTTTGATTGACCCATTACTTGCACACACTGCTGATGCTGACTGGTGCATGTGCAATTGCGGTCGCTTAAAATCTACCCGAGAAACATGAGAGATTTATTAGTTTGTGTAATAGATTAATATTTGCCTGTTGGCGAGCTTTGTCAAACTTGCTTTGTTGATTGTCAGTGTTTGATTTTCAGGCAAAACAGTTTTTTTAACCTCAACTGTACGTTGGCTTTTTCAGATGGCAGGGATTTGGACACATAATTTTGATGTTGCTTGAACCTCTGGCCCTGCCACTCACACTTAGGGAAAATCCAGAGTAACTATGGGGAGTCCTTGCTCCAGTGTAAGAACAACTTACTCTGTATTCCAATTCATATTGGAATGGCCCATGGGTTTTCACTAGGTGGTGCAATAATTACGGGTGCACTAAAGTCTCTTACGTGCTCCCGTAGTTACTCTGAATTTTGGGGTTATGCAACAAATAACATCCCAAAGGGGCCGTTGCTTGCTGAATGTTCTCCAGCACAAACCCTATTGCAGTGGATTTGCACAACTTATTGTTAGAAGGCCTGAGCTTTTGGGTTATAGCATGGGAGAGACTGTTGGAATAAATGAGGGTGAATCCTGTTGTGTTGGTACCCAGCTTGAAGTGCAGGAGAAGCCACTTGACTGGTGTGGATTGAATGAACTGAATCCACATTGATGGCCTTTGATGTATGGGGGGGACAGGACAGGAAGAAAGTCAGATTTTCATGGTGTTGTCCTCGCACATGTTTGTTGCAGTGTTTTCCAGAGCCCAAGGACTCACTGTGTCAGTGGGGTTAATTCTCCAGCCCCCTGGCATGGTGTCCTGACCTTTAACAAGAAGCATATTGTTGGAATGCTTCCCTGGGAATTTCAACCAGTCTGGAACTGTGTGTGTGTGTGTGTGTGTGTGAGTGAGTGAGTGAGTGAGTGTGCATGTGTGTGCATGTGCTGTACATAGAAGGCAGAGATCATGGTGCCAAGAGGCAGAAGGGGGCACATTGGGGCTGGGGCAGGTAGGAGGCATGCTTAAATGAGTGGAACCAGAAGAACATATACTATGTGTGAGTATATAACAGTTCCTTTGTCCACTGTGATATTAATTGGGGTCCTCAAACTTTGCAGGACCCTGGCCCATTTCCATGGAAAAATGTTTTTCGTGGACCAGCCAGGACTGTGCATGTGCATTAAAAAGCAACTATAAATGACACAACAGAAAACAGCCAAACTCTTCTTTATGTAGACAGTGTTGTCAAGAACTGGGTCTGATGATGGCTAGAAAGTCTGATGATGGCTAGAAAGCAGTAGCTGGGGTGGGTGGTCAGGGTGTCTGTGTGGATCAGGCTTGTGGCACACGGAGAGGAAGGTTTTAACTCACCTATGTCATGGTCTTTCTAAAAAATTGATCCCCTATAGATGCTGTTTGGTCCCCCCTTTGAAGATGCTATTTGTGGCTTGCTGCAAGTGGCTCCCACTGGGGAAATGGTGCAAGGGGGAAAGGTCAGTTTTCCCCCTTCCCTATGAAACATGGTTCTGATCTGAATCTCAGAAATGGGGGCAACATGACTCTATTAACCTCCAGGATAAATTAGACTCCTTTGCTCACACGCCACTGTACCCCTAATTATTTGGAACATTTTGTATTTTAATTGTAAGTTGCTTTGGGAGCCCGGTGGGTGGAAAATGGAATATATGAATTTCATTATAGTGGAATTGACTGTCATTGGTTCACACAGTGAGAAGAATAGTGTGGTCAGGCTGTACAGACTACATCAGGTTACAGGAGGTGATTGGGAATTGCATTACGGATTAATTTATTTTGTTGGAAATCTTCCAGTAAGTTGCAAACTTCTGGGTGGGGGGGAGAGTTGGAGGACCAATTTTGCCCCCTCTCTGGCTTTGCATCATGTGCATAGTCATAGTCAAGTGCATAGTCATGTGCATAGTCATGCACAGGTCTGTGACCCAGGGAGTGTTTGGCTCTGACAGATGTCTCAGTTTCACATGAGACGATTGGCAGCTTACAAACATTTGCTTCTGTGGCTCTCCTGGACAGGCTTCCCTGCATGTGGTTTCAGTTTGTGAGCTGGGAAAAGCAAATGTCAAAAGTGGCTTTTAATTTATGGATTGGATCTGGAGGAATGTGTCTGTGAATTAATTTATTCAAGGTCAATGTGGACTCTTTGGCCTCTGGAAAGTTGCAGGTTACTGTGAGTCCGTTCTGGTGCTCTGATGTGGGAAATGATGGTTGGAAGGAAAGTTGTATCACATTTGGAGAATAGGTTGTGCCCTTTTTTCTGCATCACTGACTTGGCGCATCTGCTGGGGTGGACAGGTGGGAGATGTGTGTGGGTGGCACATAGGTGCCATGTGGCTTTGAGGAATCATTTGAGACCAGCATGAAAAAAATCTCATCTAAGCATGTTCAAAGGGAAAGAGAGTGAGCTTGTGCTTGTGCATTTTCTGTGTGTCTCAGCGTTTGCGTCTGTGTGATCTTTTGTCTCTGCACCTGTGAGTCTTTGCTATGCTTTAGTTCCCATCTCTGTTCATCCCTCTATGGCTCTTAACACACAAGAGGAGTGTTTCTGGGACAGAGTAGCGCTCTGGCGGGCTTCGAGTATTCAGTCCTTATGTATTCCAAGATGGTTAGTGCCTGACATTAGTGCTATGGTGGGGGAACATAAAATGATAGTTCTGTCGTGGAATTATGAATAGCAGAAGCGGCGGGGTAGGGGAAGGTAACTAGTCAGAGCAATTTAAGAGGAAGAAATACAGGTGTGTTTAATTTACATCATATACATATGATCATACATATACAGTATGATGTAAATTAAACACCCCAGTATTTATATATACATATGATCATACATATATGATGTAAATTAACCACACCTGCATTTATATATACATATGATCATGCATATATGATGTAAATTCAACACACCTGTATTTATATATACATACGTTCTATTTATGTTTTTTATTACGTTTTAATGTGAGCCGCCTTGAGTCGGTCTATGACCCGAGAAAGGCGGGATATAAATAAATAAATAAATAAATAAATAAATAAATAAATACGATCATATATGTGATCCTATACACCTATGATCATATGATCATACATATACACATATGATCATACATATATGATGTAAATTAAACGCACCGGTATTTATATATTCATATGTTCGGTATATATGATATGTTAGTTATATATGTTAGGTATATATGATATACCTAAATTAAACACATCTGCTGGCTGGAGGATGAACTGAACAAAAGAATTAGCATCCCAAATTGCTGTGATTTGAGGTCAGATTGAATGGATGGGCTTAGGAATGTATCAAGCCTCTTCAAAGGTATCAAGATTTTCCATACCCCTTATTTTATTTCTACAATCAATAGTCCGTTTCCAGCCATACAAGAGCTTCTGATGTGCTGATGTAGGAAACAATGCCCTTAGGGAATGAAAGTTGCATTGCATTTAAAGAATTGGTTGTGCACCGTTCTCTGCATGACTGACACTGCGCATCTGCTGGGGTGGACAGGTGGGAGATGTGTTTGGGTGGCACATAGGTGCCATGTAGCTTTGAGAAATCATTTGAGTTCAGCATTAAAAAATCTCATCTAAGCATGTTTACTGGGAGAGCGAGTGAGCTTGTACATTTCTATTGTGCATAGAACGCGATCTGTGTTGTAGATGAAGAAAAGAAACCCTAAGACTGCCCAGGTTGCCCCTTGATCATGTGATTTGTCTGTGGAACTCTTTGCCACAGGATGCAGTGATTGTATTTGGTCTATTCTGTGAAAGGAGGATTGGGTAGATTGACGGAGGAAAAATCCATCACGGGTTACAAGCCATGATGGATATGGCTTCTTCATTCAAGACTACCAAAAATTCCAGATGCAAGGGAGGACACCATGACATGGACAACCTCAAAATTCCAGATGCAGGGAGGGCATGTGGATGCAGGTGTCCTATGTGCTCCCCGGGTCATCTCTTGGGCCTCAATGTGATAAAGGAAGCTGGACTAGATAGGCCTTTGGCCTGATCCATCAGCGCTCTTATGTTCTTAGAAGCTTGGTCTCTCTGCTCTTGGTCCAATATTGTCACCACTGCTTTGTGTACTTGGATGTGAAAGATGTGGATGTGAAAGTACACAAGTACTTGTGTACTTGTGCATTTTGCTTTGTGTACTTGGATGTGAAAGAGACCCACATCCTTTGGGTCATCTACTGACATCAGCGAACCAGCAGTCTGAATCGGGATAAGGCAGCTTTCATGTGTTTGACGTCTTGCATTGCGACAGTGTGAGCGGATTATAATTACTCTCCATGTTTTTAAAAAGGAAAAAAAACTTTCATTAATGCACTGGATAAGTATTGAACATAAAGCTCAATTTATGTAAAGCCTGCATTGTGCGATCTTGTACATAGCTTCGTCGGCTGCAGCTCTTGGCGTTTTTGTACAGCGGATAAGACTTACAAACCTTCGAATCTTATTAAATCTATTACCGTTTTAGCTCCTACTATTCAGCATCCATTTAACACGGTGCTCTAGGCACCGACTGGGACAGGCGCGATGCCGCCACTTGACCAGAAGGCTTAGGTTCTTCATATCTATGTGCAAATAATGCACACGGGTTTCCACATTGTCACTTGCCGTGAAGAGCTTGCCGCTGTCCTCTGGTGAGCATGAGTAATCCTAGCCCTCCTCCTTTGGAGCTGGAGTGGGTGGGCATAACTCGGTTCTGCAGTCACATAATGATCCCCCACCTATCCCCAGAGCTCCTGATCTAAAGCTTGGAAGGTGCACCGACCAGTTTTGGACCTTGCTGGCAAGGAGTTGGCAACAGATGGCAAGGTGAAGGACTCAAGAAAAAGGGGCCACAATTTTTAACTTAACTAGCCATCCACAAATGGTAGACTATATATGCACGTGTATAATATGATGTGCTTTCAAGCTGGAAGTATGATTGATGTGGGCTATAAATATGTAAGCAAGGGTTACAAATCTAATCAGACTTAGTAGGAAGCAAGCCTTGTTAAATTTAGTGGGATTTTCCTTCCAAGCAAATGTACATAGAATTGTATTGCACCACAACGACACTTCAATCCTTTCAGCCATTGAGAAAGACTCTGGATCTCTTAAAGCACAATTCTAACCATGTCTGCTCAAAGTAAACCCCATTGTGTTCAATGGGTCTTCCTCCCAGGAAAGTGTCTTTAGGATTGCAGTCTAATCAGTTGCAAAAAAAAGGAACAAATGACCAATATTTCTTAGGCTTGGCCATTTTCTTGCGACTGCACACGTTCTAAACGCACGTGCTTCTAAATGAATTTCCCCTTAGCCCCTTGCGTTTGTTTTATTAGCTTTTACGTTACTGCAACATCCCATAGTTTATGGCTCTGTAGAATAATGAGTTTGTCTTTTGCAGTAATGGTAGAAAGAGATGTTGGTTATAGAATAAGAAGGAGGTGACCAAGAAAAGCCATTTTCAGCTGCTTGGCAGGAATAAATAGGCACCCACTATCATCCCATGCTACATACAGAGCACCTGCTAACTGGGCCCGAGGTACTCTTTCAAACGGGTGCTCCTCTATTGTTTAGCAGGGTTAGAGTAACTGGCCCGTCTTACCCAAGCAATGTCTGTTATAGTGGCTTCTGCTGGTGTTCTTTTGTAGTTTAGGTTGTGAGCCCTTTTGGGACAGGGGCTCATTAGCCATTAATTTTTTTCATTTTCCTTATGAACTTTTAAGTTGAAAAGTGTTAGATAGATGGATAGATAGGTAGGTAGGTAGGTAGGTAGGTAGACAGACAGATCTTTAAAAGATATATGCTATATTTATTTTTATCTATATCTTTGTGCATTACATGCAAGAACAGGTTCCCCAGCACTATCTAGTGCTTAGATACAATCAGTGGTGGGATTCAAATACATCAACAACAGGTTCTATGTGCTAATAACCTAAATTAACAACAGGTTTGATGTCTCATTAATAACCGATTCTCAGAACCAGGCGCTCATTAGCAAAGGGTTCTATAGAACCTGTTAGAACCCCCTGAAGCCCACCACTGGAATCCTACTCCCTACCTAGACCCTCTGTGATGTCAGAGCAATCCGGCCAGTCATTGCCAGTCTAGTTTCAGATAACTTGTGCGGACAAACCAAACATCCCATACTTTGCTGCAAGCTGTAGCTGTTTATTCTAGGCAATCTTATGTGCTCGAGATGGGTACCTACCCAGATTTACATTAAAAAATTTTCTTCTGTTTCATTAGCAAGTGCTCAGGAGGTTCAAGCAGAGAATGTGACAGTGGCAGAGGGAGGCCAGGCCGAAATCAACTGCAAACTACACCAGTATGATGGTTCCATAGTGGTCATCCAGAATCCATCCCGTCAGACACTCTTCTTCAACGGCACACGAGGTAACGGGACTCCTGAGGATATTTGTGGGCCTTGAGAGTAGAACCATAGAAATGGGAGAGGGTAGGAAAATCATCCACTCACTGGGTTCCGATCTGATATCTTCACAACTCAGACATCTTTTTTTCAAACCTTTTCTCACAGCTCTGAAGGATGAGCGCTTCCAGCTAGTGGAATTTACCCAGAAGCAAGTCCGGATCGTGCTCTCCAATGCTCGCCTGGAGGACGAAGGGGGCTACTTCTGTCAGTTGTACACAGAAGACACACACCACCAAATTGCAATCCTGACTGTGCTAGGTATGCGCTGCCTTGTCTCTACCACTATCTCTTCCTTAATATGGAACTGTGTACGCAATCCTGGGTACAGATCTGACCAGGAGGATCTGTTCCTGGATACACACACACCTGGCTGTCCCTGCCGATATATGAATTTGCACCACCTCCAGTTTGATGAGCAAACTGGAAGTGTCATTCTCCCAGTATCCATGGTGAGTCAAATCCATGGAATGATGGTTCCATGGATATACTATATTTTCTTAAGCACAGTTTGAGAATCATAGATCTAAGATGGAATCAGGGTTGCTAGTTTGGGGGACTGGAGACATCACAAACCATTACTCATTACTCTAATTAGTAATTAGAGACTAATTACACATTAGTTTCTGATGTGTAAGTTAAAGTGGTCTTCTTATTGTTAGATGGCGTGAACAAAACAAATATGTGAATTACATTTTTAATAGTATTGTTGATTGTAATGATTTTGCTGCCTGACCTATGCTGCTGTTGTTATAGTCCCTCCGGAAAACCCCTTGGTGGAGGTGAAGGAGCAGGCAGTGGAAGGAGGAGATGTTGAACTCACCTGCATTGTTCCCAGGTCACGTCCGCCTGCCACGCTTCGCTGGTACAGGGACCGGAAAGAACTGAAAGGTAAAAGGGCTGGGATCCAGAAACGTTAAGGATTTAGGCCCAAATGGGCACGGTGTTTGGGGGTAAATAGGGCCACACTCGAGTCATTGGTCTTGATGTGCCTTGTTCTAGACTGAGACCACAATGGGTGGTAGGAAGGAGCCTTTAACTCTAACTACTCCTATCATGGTTCTGATCTGGATCAAGCCTTCATGCATGCTGTTGGCCCTGTAAGAAAATCCTTCCTTACCTGTTCTGTTTCTTCTGCAAATAGTATATGGTAGGAATATTATAATTACAGTTATAGAATTGTTTCTGCAAGAAGTGTAAGGGACCATTAATCCCCGCACCCCACAGTCCTGTTTGCTATGTCCTGCCCCAGATCCCTCCATGAGCTGTTTACAGGAAGAGAGAGAAAAGCAAACAGGATTGGGACCAATGACATAATTATAATTGTATCTAGTTTGATACTTAGTTGGAGGCTGGGATATCTGGCTGTTGGTTGCTAGACGCATGTGGCAGCGTATGCACATGCAGCTGCTCAGCACTCCAGTGATTGGTTGAGTCTGTAACCTGAAAAGTGCACCTGAATTTTGTTGTATACTTGTGTACAACAAAAATAAATTATCATCATCATCATCAACCCTAAATACACAGCGAACAATTTCATGCTGGTTTTATTCACATCACCAGTCGGACCCTTCCCAAGAGTCTAGGACTGGGTGATGTTGCGGCGTATAATTTGTGCTGATCCCAGAAGAGCGGCTTTCTGAAGTTGGCAGAGTGATATTTTGTCAATGCCAATAGTTTTCAGGTGCCTGCCAAGGTCCTTTGGCACTGCACCCAGTGTGCCTATTATTATTATTATTATTATTATTATTATTATTATTATTATTATTATTATTATTATAGACCTCTGACTCCAGCTAGAAAGCTGTGCTGGGGCAAAGTGTGTGTCTTCCCCACCTAGGGTTAACATCTCCAAAGATTTGGGATGGCCAGGATGACCTCCATATGTCTCTTTTGACTGTATCATGTATATAGACTGGACCATTAGCAACTCTCCTGCTCTGGTCCTTCCGTTCCCCCCCCCCCCCCCAAATGGAAAATTATCTAAAATACAGAATTTTCAGCCATTAGCTTTAAAGCAGATGTTGCTTTTTGGGTGAAGACAAGTTGGAGGATTTTAATTTCCAAAGCAGGATATTGGGCTTACCCCATACTTTAGAGACTGTAAAGAATAAGATCTTAAGCTCATGTTGGAGACTGGTAGGAGTAATATCGTGTGCGCTAATCCTTCCTGCGCACTGTGGTTGAGTTGTAATTGTATATAATTTGAAAATTAAAAAAACAAAAAAGCCCCACCAGCAAGGCGGGTCTCCTCAACTCTTGCTTGAAAGGGATGTTTGCAGGCGTTCAGTGGGATTGACCAAAAGCTTGTGTGTGTGCGCGTGTGCATATGTGTATTTTCCAGGCTTGAGTAGCAAACAAGAAAATGGCAAAGTGTGGAGCATTCTCAACACTGTGCAGTTCCGGGTGGACCGCAAGGACCATAGCAGCATTGTGACATGTGAGGCCACTCACCCTGCTCTTCGTGGGCAGCGGAAGCAGACGCAGTATGTTCTAGATGTACAGTGTAAGTGACAAGTGGGGGGGAAACACTGGGATGGGGATGCATTGGCACTGTAAGGGGGAGGCTAGGGTTGAGGGTCAGTGTAATATGCAGTTTATTGTAGGACCTGTTCTCTCTGCCGTTTCATGGGGCTTGCAGAACATCCTGAACTATGTCTCCAGGTCAAATAAGATTTGTAGTGGAATGGTGCTTAGCAACAGTATATGTTGGTCAGACGCTGCTCTGCGTACAGTACATACCTTAAGGAATTGCCAGCATACCTGTCCCTTGCTATGTACAACTGGCCACCTTTGTGGGGAAGAGGCAAAGGCCAGATCTACACTCTTCTTTGAATGCAGGGTAGATTTGGACTCCCTCAAGGGGAGAATCTCAAGTTGGATACTAAGTCTACCCATGGGTTCAAGCAGACTTGGGCAGGGCTGTGGGAGCAGTTTGCTCTGGGTACCAATGGCACTAGGGTACTGTTGCCAGCTCAGAGGAGAGAGCCAGTGGACATTCCAGGAATGGGGACACCCAACTACCTTCTACAAAGGCAGCCATTGGTTCCTCTAGATCAGTAGCATCAGTTTTCCGGGTTTGGGGCAGGTTTCTCATCCCTACCTATAATTGAACCCAGGTGCTTCCTCAAGCCAAGTGAGTGCCTTCCCCTTTCCTTTTCCCATTCATCAGAACCACCAATAGCTTTGTTGCATCCTCTGATTATTTTTAAAGAGACGTTGTTTCCTTTTGACTGTTGTCTTTGAGTGTTGATTTTCCTTTTTCCTTTATGGATGCTGCAAAGGTAACAGGCAAACCATCCCCAACAGTGTACTCCAGCCCTGACTTCCTCCTCTAGTGAAGTCTCCTAGGAGAGGAAGGAGGAGGAAGCCAGCAGGGAGGTAAAAATAATCTTTATAACTTGGGTTGCAGGTGCAGTTAAGACTTTCATTTCAAAAGACTACAGTATAAGCGCTTGGGTTCCATGGAAGCATTTGTTAATAGCCTTGCAAATTGTCCAGCCTTGCTGAGGAAAGGGGAGGGTTGGCATTTTTCTCTGTAGGATGTTGTATTGTACTGTACCCTGGTGTTTATTTTCCTCCCTCTCTTCCCAGACTCCCCCACAGCCAGAATCCATCCCCCACAAGGAGTGATGCGGGAAGGAGACACTTTAGTGCTGACTTGCGCTGTCAATGGCAACCCGCTGTGAGTACTTCCGCAGGATGGGGAAGAGCCATAATTAGAATGGGAAGGTTGGGGCAGGAGAAGTTGGTGCAGAAAACTACAGGATAGTCTGAATAAGTGACATTCAGGAAGGGCTATAGTTGTCCCTCAACCTTTTTTAATTTTTAAATTAAAAATCCAAAATGCACTGCCAAGAATAGCTGGATTTTTGAGACCCAAACATATGCTGCAAATCCAGAAAACATTGGCACCCCTTGCAAGACTGTCACTCATTTTAAAAACATGCACAGACTCTCTCTCTCTCTCTCTCTCTCTCTCTCTCTCTCTCTCTCTCTCTCTCTCTCTCTCTCTCTCACACACACACACACACACACACACACACACACACACACCCCATTTTGCCAATTTTAAAGTGAGCTTTAATCCAGTCTTCAATGGAAGCTGCATAAATCTGCATGTTAAAAGAACTGTTCTGAAAGGGAAAGGGAAGAAATAAATTTTTCTTTGCTTTCAGATATCTCTGCAGGCAACATTTTAAAAGAGGCATTCCCTCCTATGAGTGAGAAGGAATGCCTCTTCCAAGAGGTCCATAGCCTTTTAAATTGACGATTGGGTTCCATTGATCACCACCATTCATCAGCCTTAATGTTTTGCGCAATTAATTGTGCTTTCACCAGCCATTACAGAGGAGGAGGGAGCACATTGCAGCATTGAGGTCTCTTGGGTGCTTTCTGCAAACCAATGGTTCATAGATGGCTGGGACAGAAAGGGTCAATCTAGATGTGGTAGGGTAACCAGATTTATTTTATCCAGCAATCTACCTTGTTTAAAGCATGGCAGGGATAGGGTGTCTGCTCTTCCAAAAAGTTATGCCTGGGGGGAAGAGGAGTGTACTGCCTCTCCTCCTCCAGGCTTGTCCAGGGCTGGCTTCCCCATGAGGTCTAATGAGATGGTTGCCACAGGTGGCAAATGGAGGCCTCTTTCTGTTCATCCACCTCACATTTCCTCAACTCCAAATCTCTGGGACTTGAGCTATGCATGTAGAGTGGGAGCCTCTGAACCATCTTTCTTTGGGAAAGAACTTGGAAAAGGAAAAAGGTTGCACTGGAGATCGATGAATAATTTCCCCAGATAGGGGCCATTTGCAAGAGGGATAGCTGCTTGTGCTGTGGATGCTCAACCCACACTCTCCCCTGGGAAATATTCCTGGAGTGTTGCTGTATGAAATTTCAGAAACGCTTCAGGGCTGGGTAGGGTGACAAATACAGTGTTGGATCTTTATAAAAAAAGGGGGGGACCCTGGCAGAGGAGAAGGAGGAGGTTGTGCCTCCAAGTTGTGCAAAGGATGTGTTTCTTCTACCCAACAAGACTTGTTACAATGTTGGGGCTTCCTCTAGAAAAATGCTGACTCCTTGCATGCTTGGTTGAATATAGATCTACATGCAATAGAGCTGGTGAAGAAGGCAGTTGTTTTCCCCAGTTGCACATCAACCTGGCACACCTGTATGCTTCCCTCCTTTGACCAACCATGTACTTGCTCTGGAACTCTTCTCTGCCTCTATGCCAGTAGGGTGGTCGGATGCTGATAATGACAGCTCTGGTTCTCCTCATCTGCTTTGCCACTATGAAAGGAAGTGCCTGCTGGATTCCCCTCTCAGTTGGATAACTCTTGCAAAGACACACACATCCACATGCGCGCGCACACACACACTGCATCATTCCACCAGCCAGCCTGGGCAAATTGTCCTTGCCTCCTTGCCGCTCTGCCCAGCCTGACTGATGGATACAATTCCCGAGCAGAGTTATTACTCCGGTGCCCCTTGATCCAGCTGCCCGGCTCAGTGTCCCATTCATCAACTGGGGCTGGCAGCTCTCGTTGCAAATAACCTTGGAAGGAAAGAAGGAAACAGTTGTGGGGAGGAGGGAGCGAGGAAGGGGGGGGGAAGGACATGGTCCTTATGGCTACCCAGGGGCATGTAAGTTTGTGTCGTGCAGGGAGAAAGGAATCAGGCTTGACCCTTGTTTCTCCTCATTCCCAGCCCCACAGAGATCAAATGGAGCAGAGCAAATGAATCGCTACCCGAACGGGCCCTGATTGAGGGTGAGGTGCTGACCATTCCCAGCCTCAGCATGCTGGATAATGGGACCTACTCATGCCAAGTAGCCAACAAACATGGCCGTTCTTCAGACCAATACGTGCTGGTGGTTTATGGTAAGAAGGTGCAATCCTCCACCCTCTCAGATTTTCCTGAAATGGCCAGGTCCCAAAACCTCAGATCACTCGCATGGCTGGTGGGATGTAGTTAATGGAAGCCAGCCTAAAGCATCATGCTTGCAAACAGAAGTGCCTCTTTTACTTATTGTTGGTTTCAGGCTGTGGGTTGTGGTTTGCGTGATGGAATGTCTATATGTGAATTAAAAAATCTCTGCACATAGAAAACTAGCAAGGGAAGGCAAAACTAGTAGGAAAGGGAAGCTAGAGCCTTCCTCCTTGACCCTAACTTTTTAATGCAGGGATATTTTGGTTTGTGCAAAAGTTTCTAATTTCAGTCAAGTGTTTGTGTGTAGGAATGAACTTGTGTGTAGGAATGAACTTGCAAAGTTACACACTGCTTTCCATATCCGATCTGTAGGGTCTTCTATTGAAAGACCCTTCAGA
Organism: Cryptoblepharus egeriae; assembly: GCA_030015325.1. Classification (NCBI taxonomy): domain Eukaryota; kingdom Metazoa; phylum Chordata; class Lepidosauria; order Squamata; family Scincidae; genus Cryptoblepharus; species Cryptoblepharus egeriae. The sequence goes on from JAREYC010000014.1 coordinate 3,623,081, forward strand.
AGGCACTTGATCTCACACTCCCATCAGGAGGGCAATCAGAGACTGGATCTGCTGCATATTTCTGTGTGAAGCTGGTGGAGGATGTCCCACCCCTAGTTTGCCCTTTGATCCTTTGTCATTCCTTTCAGACCCTGGGGCTATTGTGGAGGCCCAAACTTCTGTGCCCTATGCCATAGTTGGGGGCATCCTGGCGCTTCTGGTCTTCCTTGTCATCTGTGTGCTCATAGTCATGGTCTGGTGCTCCATCCGGCAAAAAGGTCAGTATGTCAGCCTGGGGTATGGGGTTGGAGAGATGCGGGACCAGGAGGGGACCACCATCTGCTTCTCAACCTCTGATCCATCACTTGTGGCACCATCACTTGTGATATCAGGAAAAAATTCCTGACAGTGAGAGCAGTTCGTAATAGATTACCAAGGGAGATGGTGGACTCTCCCTCAATGGGGATCTTCAAGCAGAGTCTCCACGAGCACCTGTTGGAGATGCTCTAGGTCAGCGTTTCTCAAAGTGGGGGTCGGGACCCCTTTGGGAGTTGCCTAGAGCTTTCGTGGGGGTCGCCTAAAGACCCCTGGTGCAGGGGGACAGGTCAGGCTTGCCCGACCTCCGGCTGTAGCTGCACATGCACTCAGACTGACAGCCTCAGGGCCCAATCCTATGCATGCCTACTCTGAAATAAATCCCATTATAGTCAGGGGGGGCTTTACTCCCATTTAAATGTGGATAGGATTGCAGCCTCAGGGCCCAATCCTATGCATGCCTACTCTGAAATGAATCCCATTGTGTTTAATGTGTGCATAGAACACACATTTCATTTGTAACAATGAAAATACATCCTGCATACCGGATATTTACATTATGATTCATAACGGTAGCAAAATTACAGTTATAAAGTAGCAACGAAAATAATTTTATGGTTGGGGGTCCCCACAACATGAGAAACTTATAAAGGGGTCATGGCGTTAGGATGATTGAGAACCACTGCTCTAGGTCAATTTCCTGCTACAGGCAGGTGGTTGGTCTAGATGACTTCCTAGGTCCCTTCCAACTCTATGATTCCATGATTTCTATCTTATGTGGGACAGAAAAAGAGACATTGTTTCAAAATTATCATGTTGGCCCATAGGAAGGAGTAACATAGGAGTGGTTCATTTGTACAGTGGGGCAGGTAAAGGTGTGCATGTCAGACCCATAAGGGCCAAGTCCCTACTGATTTTGGTACATGGAGCTAAGGTCAAATTCAACATCCATCAGAAAGGCAACACTTTTTTTGCTGACTACTACATCCTGGAATTTAATGAGAATGGCTAAGCTCCAAGCCAGCCCCACATCCATCTGTCCTGGGTTTTCTCTCTTGGTCACACTACAGTGTGTCAGAATGTAGGGATAAAACCAAAATGTAAAACAATTATTTTATTTAATAGGTTTTATAAACTTCTTTTTATTTTTATTTTTTACAAATCAGTGGACCTAATTGTGAAGATTCAGTGCACAACAGTGGAGATCTTACACTTGCTGGCCTGCTTGGAGTTCCTGGCTAGAGGGATTGGAGCCAGGATGACCATATAGAATGGAGGACCTTTAAGCATTGTATAGAAGAGGGAATTGAGGCAGATGCTGCTTTTTAAACCCTTTTATGTTGAGCTTCACCTGGCTGAATTCCCTCTTCTATTCAATGCTTAAAGGTACAGGTACTCTGTCCTCCATTCTATATGGTGACCCTGACTGGAACCAATCTGGAGTGGGGGTTTGTCTTAGGATGCACACCTGTGACATTAATGTGCACCTGTTTCTTTTTACAGGCTCCTACCTGACGCACGAGGCGAGTGGACTAGACGAGCATGGCGAAGCCCGCGAGGCCTTTCTTAATGGCGGTGATGGCCATAAGCGCAAGGAGGAATTCTTCATCTAAGCCGGGGGAGGGAATGGGAAGGGGGTCTGGGGGCTTAGGGGGGTTGGGGATGGAATGTTGGGGAAGCAATTGAGGAGGGGGAGTTTATAGGAAAGGACGTTGCCACTCTTGCCGGGGAGGGGGGGTTGGATTTAAAGAAAAACAAATTCTTAAAGTAAAAGAAACTCCATTGTGTGTGAAACACATGGCCGCCACCTTTTCGGTTTTATTTTTGAAACCAAGGACTATAGCCCCTCCCGCAGCCATGAAGCACCATCTCCAGCCATTGGCTGGCCCCCACCCTCTGAAGCAAACTCCATGCCCTGTGATTCTGGGGAGGGGGTCATGTGTGTGTTTGTATGTTTAGGCGTGTGAGTGCGTGTGTGCGTGTGTGGCTCTACTTCCATAAAACAGAACATGGAGACAGACCTGCTCCCCCATTTCCTCAAGTAGGGCAGAGGCAGAGCTATATTGGGTGGGGGGGGCTGTGTCTCTTTGTAAATAGCTTAAAGTGGGAGGATAGAAGACACAAAGGGAAGTGGGGCTGCCTCAGTGGTGAGGGGGGCTGGCAAGAGTTGAGTGTTGGGGGAATTGTAACAAGGGCCCGACCCCTTTAAGGGGCTACGGCTTGTTAGCTCTGATTTTTTTTCCAGATATTAGCACTGAGTTTCAAAATATCTGGGGAGATGGGGCTGATTTGATTTGGGATTCTGGGGGGTGGGGGACAGTGGGTAGAGAGCCAGCCTGGGAGCTGGGACCTCTCAGGTCTATTTTCAGCCATGTGTGTGTGTGGGGTGGGAGGAATTGGTGGGTCTTGGCATACCAGTGCGAGGCAGGGAGGCTGCGAATCACTAAACACTTTCCTGAGAGCCAGCCCCATTGAAGTCAGTGGGATTTTCTTTCATACGCCTTGACTTACGCTGTATGGAGTCCTGAGTTGTCTTCAGGACCACCAGCCACATATCCCTCTTGGCCACATGGCTTACCCTTTGAGGCCATGTCAGGTCTGGAGAGGCAGGCTGGACTCGGTGTGTTCTTTTTTTTTCCCTTTAAAGCCATGATAGTTGGGAGGGAGGGGGGAAGGAAGGGGGTGTCTCTGTCTCTCTGTCGTCCTTGTTGTGTGATGTGCTCGGTTAAGGGCAAGGGATGGGACCAGGGAACAACCCAGCAGCTCATCGAGCCCCCCCCCCCACCTCATCCTTGGGTCTGTCTCTCGACCCACTCGCAATGACATATGGAAGATCATTTGGAAAGTTTGCATGAATTATAAAAAGCGTTGCCATCTGCAGATGGGCCGTGGCCAGTTTGGACTTTCCCCTTTTGCCTTCAACACAGCTGGCAACACTACACTGTCCCATCCCACAGACCTGGTAGAGGATCAGCCCCAGTGTCAGTCCCAAACTTGTGGCCAGCCCCCCTTTTTCTGCTTGGTCTCCCTCAGAAAAGCCATGGGGCAGAGGTGGAGGAGTTCCAGAAAGTGGAATAAGATGTTCAGTAATGAGACACCCTCGCCCTCGTTTTGATCCAGTTTGGATGTTATAACTTGGAAGCCATCCTTAAAAACAGCCACTCCACCCCAGATGTGGCTGCATCATCATGCTTCAGGGGACAGAACACTCTGGATTGCTGTGGCTGGGGAACAGCCTCCTCCATCACTGTCTCCAGAGGTACCATCTCCAGAGGCCACATCAGTCCTGGGTATTATTGTGCTTTACCATGAAGGGATTGTGGATACCTGTCCCCCACCCCACCCTGCTTCCCTTTGACCATCCTCTGCTTCTGGAAACCCTCAGATACTTCTCATTTGTGCCAGTAAATGCCCACTTTTCCTTCTGCAAAATCACCTCTCCCTTAGGATTCTCCCACCCCTTTCCCACTGTCGTTCGTCTGGGGAAAAACAAAACAAAAAAACTGAAACCGATGTGTGATTTTGTGTCCGTCTCTGGCTCGCGGTTTTTATTTTATATTGTTTGTGTCTTGGAAGGGGAGATTTAAAAAAAAGAATGGTAAATATAATAATTAATATATAACTGGGGGTCGGGAGTGTATAGGGGCTTGTTTCTCTACAGTCCAAGACTGTGTCCCCCGTGCCCGAAAGTTAATATATATGTAAATATCTATGTCTGCCTTTTAACCACCTTTGATACTTCAATAAATCCCCCTGATTAATTCTTTTAACACCAGTGGTTGTGGGATCCTTGTTCCTGAGTGTATTGTGCTGGAAGCAGCACCACTTCCAGGATATTTTGGGAGGGAGGTGGGGGATTTGGTTGACCAGAGTGAAGGTGGTGGTGATGATGGATATATGACCATCAAGAATTGGAGATTCTTCTGACTTGTGCCCAATGTACTTTATTGGGTGTTGTGGTGTCATCACATTTGTTGCTGAGCCTGGAGTTAAGATTGTGTATGTTCCATCAAAACAGTGAGGCCAGCATAAGTCCCAACCCAAGTCCTGTGCTGGCCTGGAGGTGTTGCAAGTGCACTTCTGTGCCACTCCTGGGGGTGGGGAGGTGGGTGTGTTAGGCCAGTGCACAGACATGTGCTGGCCTCCCCACACCATCTTGGGAATGGGGAACAGGTGAGTTGTGCCAGCCTAAATTGGTTTGGATTGCACCCTGAACCCATCACCGAAGACATGTTGATATTTGAACTTGGGTCTCCCAGCGCTGAGTCCAGCATCCACTATCCACTGCCTGTCCTACTACATTGGCAGCCCCAAAGTTGCTTTGCCCCCTACAGTGGTCTTTATCTCCCCCTCCACTTCCCAGCCTTCTGCAGTGTTTGAGGACCCACACCGGATGTACCTACAGTCAGAGCCAGTATTCCTCTGCCTGCGCATTTGTTGTCGCTCCCATTCCATTTCTCTCTCTTTCTCTTTCTCTCTCCTTGTTTATGGCTCTGTAGGGTCCCTCTCCGCATCCCCCATCTGTCATTCTGTACAAAACTCTCTTCTTGTGGAAAACATTCCGACTGGGAGCTCCCGGAAAAAAATATTTTAAAACAATCACAGGAGTGGGGGGAAATTTAACGTTCAGCAAAATGGCATAAATTCTGCCTTTGCAGCACTTTTTCAGCCTGCCGTCCAAGTCACTGGAGCCACAATCCAGAAGTTAGTAGCAGCAGAACTGGAAACTCCAGTCCTATTATCACCATTGTACCCAATGGGATTTTCTTTCTGCCAGTCAGATTCAAGCCAATGAGCCCATCTCTGTATTAATCTAATACAGGGTGAGACCGTTTGTCCGTCTTGCTCAGTAATGTTTATGTGGCAGTTCTGCAAGGGGTGATCACATTCACCCCTTTGATTCTCTTTGGATGAAGGGCAAGAGAAAGATAAACTGCAATAAGGTCCACCACCTTCTAGTTAACTGTGGCCATTCTAGATTGTACTTTCCAATCTGGATCACAACAACTGCATTTCCATGTAACTGATTTTCTTTGGTTATGGAGTACAGGGCATATGTGCTGAGTGGAACTGTGGCCCCCTCTAGCTATCTTTCCCCCTTTTGAACCCTATTCATGGTCCCAAGTTACCTGGTGTTCTTAGCTCTGCATGTGCTGATGCAAAATACATCATAATTTTCAGCCAGGACAGGTTCCCCCAGTGGTCACCAACACTGTGTCTGGTGATCCCTTGTTTAGCCACCCAGTAGGCGACTGTTGATGGCAACCTGTGTGGTTCTCATCTAGAATGGCATCTTCTTCACCATGGCATGGTCATGGTCCCATTTTAAACAAGGATCCTTCCACCCTTGTGCTACCCCCAGTAGACCTGTGATCTTCATAACTGGCCCAGTAACCCCAGCACAACAAGACTGTGCCAGAGCTGGAGCAGTGGACTGGATTTATTGCCTGCTGGACTTCTATCATATTTCTTGTCCATGTTGGTCTTCTGCCTGTTCCAAATCAGGCCCCTGTGGCCATCTGTCCCTGAATCCCGAGCATCCTGGTGCACAGCAGAACAAAGATGGATGGGGCTGGCTCACCAGGGCAGCAAATCTCATCTAGGACTGAAATTGCTCCTAATGATCATCCTCGTTCTGGTCATTAAGAGGTGAGTGTCTGCCCAGACTGGGGTTCCTTAGCTTCATTGGGCACTTAATACCATCAACAGACTCTTGCCCCCAGCTTGGCACGAACAGAACAGCAAGTGCTGAGAGATGTGAAACAAGGGCTTCTGGACGGTAGTGGGCAGCAGGGTTGGTTTCCTTGAAATTGTCCTGGTACCTCCCAGATGGCCCAAAATCTTACCAAGTGATGACTTTAAATTGCCTCCTGGGTCCTATTTTATTTTCACAGGTAGACGGGGAGAGAAAAAGCTGCTAAGGCCAGTGCCACCTAATGGAGAGAGTTAGAGGTACAGCACAACACCTTCAGGATCAGGACCACTTGTGCAAGGGTGACATGCATGCAGACCATATAGAATGGAAGACAGCCTGTACCTTTATGCATTGTATAGAAGAGGGAATGTAGGTCTTAAACCCTTCTATGCTGAGCTAACCCTGCCTTAATTCCCTCTTCTGTGCAACGGTTAAAGGTATAGGCACTCTGTCCTCCTCTCTATATGGTCACCCTGCATGCAGCCTGACGGCTGGGTGTTGAGAACACCAGCAGGAGGGGAAGGTACAACCTCGGGCTATACTTCGCCTGTAACTTTTAACCTATACTGAGCTTTATCATAAATCTAAGATTTCTACAAGCCCACTTTTGGAGAGGGGGAGCGTGTGGTTGCTGGGGGCAGAGGCCCCGTCTGATTATTCTCTGAGAGCACGTCTCTCGTTATTATGAAGCAATCACAACACATCATCTTAAAATACGCGGCGGCTTTGCAATCTAATCTTAAATACATCTCTGAGCAGACCTTTGAGCTTTGCTGTCAATCTTTGCCCCCCCCACCCCCCGCCACCCTCAAGCTAAAATGGTGCCCTTCAGGACAGGGATGCCAGCCAAAGGGAGGAATAGTCTGTGTTGAATTTCAAAAAGGGAATCATACAGGCCAGGAAAGGGGGTGGCAAAAAGCTTCCCCTGTTGGCATCCTGTTTGTCAAACAACCCAAAATCTCCTGGCCTGGAAGAGGATAATGGGATCTATAGGGAAGACATACCATCCTTGGGGTAGCCTATAAAGAGCTGGTCCAATGTGGAAGATCGCTCTTTCTCCCCCCAGCCAAGAGTCCTGGGTTACTTTGGCGTTTAGCTGGGGCAATACTTGAGTAAAGATAAAGGTATACTCTGCAGGTTGTCCTGCTTGTCATGACCGACTCTAAGGTATAGTGCTCATCAGTGATGGGCTTCAAAGAAATTAAGAACCGGTTCTCTGTCCATCTGGCAGCCACTTTTAAATGGCTATTTTTAAACTTTATATGTACTATCTCTTGTTAAGAACCGGTTCTATAGAGTAGGTGCGAACCTGCTGGTGCCCACCACTGGTGCTCATCCCTGTTTCCAGAGCCACAGAGCCAGCATTGTCCGAAGACATCTCTGTGGACATATGGCCTTCATGCACACTGAACACTGTTACCTTCCCACCAAGGTGGTACCTATTTACCATTTGCATTTGCATGCTTTGGTACTGCTAGTTTGGCAGGATCTGGGCTAAGGACGGGAGCTCACTCTGTCTTGCAGTACTTGGGTCTCAAACTACTGACCTGCTGATCTTCAGATTGATAGGCACAGCGCCTCTGACCGCTAAGCCACCACAACCCCTTACTTGATGAGTACCAGGTGGACAAGTGGGCATGGGTGGCAGAGGAGCAGCAGCCAAACTAGACTGCAATGTTGCTGCAAATGTTGCTGTAACCACTGCACCATCCTGTCCCTGCTCCGGACCAAGGCAGGCCTGCTGATTTCACCTGATGAAGAGGTGCAGCTTCTGGCACATCCATAGACAGCAATAGGATGATGGAAGTTGGGCTTTATTAGGGCTTAATTTCCAAGAGAGGCCTTTTATGGCTCCTGTTGTGGGAGAAGGAGGGAGCGTCGAGCTGTGCTTGCCGTTGGCTGGGGCTGCTTTATGTCCCCCTTGAGTCCCATGGAGGAGGTTGGTGATAAAGGAAAACAAACCCCTCCGTGCCGCATGCTGCAAACAGCCACCGTGGCAAGATTTTGTTATTTTTTATTTTGATGAAAAGAAGTGCCGGATGGGGGGACATTTAAACTGCACGCCACAGCGACAGCCGTGATCTACGCCCAACGCTCCTTACCAGGCCCCCCCCCCCATGTGTTGGCATGCAAATAATAACTCAGTGCAACTGAAATTCCGGGCACATCACAGGCTCCCAGCCTTGCAGCTAGCACAGAAATCCAGCAAAAGAGCTGCTAGATTCAGGGCAGAGCTTGCAGCAGAGACTCAAAGAAGGGTTCAAAGAGGTTACGTTCACCAAGCATGGCATGGAGCTGAAAGTAGGCATACTTTCTCCCCCCCTCCCCCAAGCCCCACCATCAGAAGCTGATTTTGCCCCATTTCTGCCAACTGTACAGCTGTAACTAAATTCCTGGGGCCCAACTCTTGCAAGAAGAAAAATCTAGGGGAAACTGGGTATTGGAGCCAACCCAAGAATTGCAGAACAACAACAAAAAAGTCATTCCATGCACTGCAGTCGGTGTCCCTTTTTTGGTCCACCTCTCCGTGGTTTATATTTTTATAGGAAGGACTAAATCCTCCCTGTTTGCAAACTCTGCTGCTTCCCTGATTTGATCAGTGAAGTGGGGACAAGAGTCTGCAGACACATCCTGACATCTGAAGGAGTTTAAGATGCCTGCAAAGCGCTCCTCTTGCAAGCCCGGTGTCTTCTTCGCATTGATCTTATCATGCAGTACTCTATGGGGAAGCATCAATCTGAATGGGAGAGGGTTTAGCTTGGAGGTCAATTCTGTAGGTAGGACCTCAAATACTTGGAGGTCAATCTGTAGGTAGGACCTCAAATGGCAAGAGTGTGAAAGGTAAGTGGAGAATTACAGGCAAGGAAGGCCCCAAAATTTAAAAAAATTACATGTGCCCCAACCCTGCTTCCGATTGCCCCCAAAACATATACATATATATATATACAAAAACAACCAGGCAGTGTACACGGATGACATTCTCCATCATCCTATAGTTTCAGAAGAAGTCAGAAAGTGAGACAAAGTGAAAAACTCATCTGCGCTTCACCCTGGGGGGAGAGAAAAAGAATGGAGAAGAGGAAGGTTAACGATCTTGCCAGCAGGAGGTGCGGAGAAATCTTTCTCAACATTTGGGTGACTTTCAGCAGGGGGCATCTCAGGGGTGCCAACCTCACTACAGTTTGAGGGGTACTTCCCGTTTCACCGAAGAGTGACAAGGTCACACTGGGATGGTCTCCCAAGCTCTTTCTTCAAAAACAACTACAGGGACCCTTTTTCACCATCCTTCTTCCACCCATCAGAGCATGATACCATAGTCTTTCGAGACTGAAGGATGCCAATGTATTCTTCCACCCATGGAAATAAGGTTTGTATGGACTATATAGTAGCGGCATTAGTGAGTCCCATTTCTACACTCATTCTTGAAGCCATTTTCAACCAGCGTGCCATGATCGGTCAGCAGGTGGGTTGATGAAGTGTGGGTCATTCATCAGTAGTGCCTTTCGGGGATGCAAACCCCCCACAGACAGTGCAGTCGGCCTTATCTATGGTCCAAAAATCCAACTGTGGACACCCAGAAAATTTTAGCATCATGAGATGGAAATGGTTGAAAATCATAACCACAGGAATGATCACAAGTTGATATACCGTAATTACTTGAATCTCATGTGCCATTAAATCTAATGCGCACCCCTATTTTAAGGTTTAAAAAATGTTTACTGGCAATTATAATGTACTGCTGCAAAGCAGGTACAAAGTTTAATATGACTTCATATAATGATGATTTATAAGATAATAAAATGGCAATCAGTTTATGTTATGATTTTTACCTAACTGCACTACTTTATACAACAATGGGTTTTTGGCTGCAAGTAAGACCCTTTGGACACAGTGGGGCTTACTCTTCTAGGAGTAAGACCCATTGGACACAGTGGGGCTTGCTTTTGAGTAGACATGGTCAGGATTGTGGCTCTTTGAGTAGACATGGTCAGGATTGTGGCTCTTTGTGCTCTTTGTGCTCTTTGGCTGTACTCCTATCCACTTTTACCTGGGAGTAAGATCCATTACAGACAATGGCACTTACTTCTGAGTAGACTTGCTTAGGATTGCTCTATATGTTACATTTTAATTACACTATAGTATATGTTAAACTAAATAATGACCTATACTTATAATCAAAATACCTACTGTGTATGTACTCATATATAATGCACCATCGAATCTAATGCGCACCTCAGTTTTGGAGACTAAATTTGGCTGGAAAAGGGGAGTGTTAGATTCAAGTAAAGAGGGTATATCAAAGATTTCACCAAAAGGCTCCAGGCTGGTTAGACTTTCGAATTCCAAAATGAGGAGTGGTCAAAAATGAACATGCCCCCCTCTATAATGTAGTCCCTATAGGGGTCTCAGGTGTAGAAGAATTACCCACCTGTATGCTCCCTCTTTAAATCACTAGAGGATGTGTATCTGCCACAACAGAAGGCACAGACTCCAGGCTTCCTTTGTAGATGGGAGTGCGCTGGCTGGAATCTTCCCTGGAGGGGGTGACGAGAGGCAAAACATTATGAAAATTTGGGGTGAAGTAAGTTGCTGAGATGCCACCCCAAGAAGCCCCACACAAGCTGAGATTCCACATCAGTACTTACAGGGCTGCTTTCTTTTTGCTGGCTGCGCGATGGCGAGGAATGAGGAAGGCCACAACGAGGACCACCAGCAGCAGAAGCACAGCAGGCAGTGCCACGGCCAATGCCAGCATGGGGGTGGTGAGTGACACCATGGAGTCTGGAGCAAGGAGAGAAGCAATGAGGCTCAGATATAGCTAATCCCCACCCTTTCAGCAAAGGGCATCTTGACCCACCCCAGGGACAAATACCATCCCCACCCCAGAGGTTCCATTCTTAAGGAGCTGGGGAGAGGCTGATGTGGCCAGCAGGGCATGTGGTATATAACATATGCTAAACAGGCTGGAGCATTGGATTCTGCCAACCAGTCACATCACCTTTGCTGTTCAATAAGCCAACCTGATCTGCAAAACTGTGAAGTTATCATCAGGAAAGTAGGAAACGGATAGCCAGAGATAAGCAGCTCATCAGATAAAGGGGGATGGTCTCTCCAGCCTGGTTATCTTGATTTATGGCATGCCTTCTGATGGGTTCTTGTTCGTTTGGAATCCTAACCAGTTGGGTTTGCCAAGATGGTCTCTCCTTCCCCCCCCCCCCCACCCCCAATTTTTGGCCCAGCTTCCTGCATCTCCATCTCTGGGTTTTGAACTGATGATGTAGATCAGTAGATCAAACCCCGACCCTGGGGCCAAATGTGGCCTTGTGGCCCCTGGCAAGACCCACCTATCCAGCCCTTGGACAAGCTGTAATCCACTCATTGTAATCTACTCCAATACATTCTTATATGTTACAACACTGTGCCTGTTAACCAGCAGCCCAGGGTTCGAGACCCGGGTCCCTATAAGACAAAGATTTTCTGCTACAGGCACGGGGTTGGACTAGATGATCCACTGGGTCCCTTTCAACTCTTGGATGCTGTGATTCTATGCAAATTTATGTAAATTTATTCCAATTTGATATGTAAATTAGTTTTCTGGCCTGCGTCACAGTGTCGGAAAGATGATGTGGCCCTCCTGCCAAAAAGTTTAGAGACCCCAGATGTAGTACAAGAAATGTCCAAACTTTTATTTTCAGGGCTACTGGACCTTTAACAATTGTGTAGAAGAGGGAATTTCAGCAGGAGCAGCTTGTGATCTGTGAGATGAGAAGCTGCACTTGCTAAAATTCTCCCCTTTGCATAATTGTTAAAGGTCCAGGAGCCCTGAAGTTGAAAGTTTGGACACCCATGATAGAGACAAGTGTAGCTAAGCCTTACTTCAACCTCTCTGTGTCACCCAAGTTCACTTGCCAGAGATGTGGGAAGTGGTGCTTGTCAGATTTAGGAGGGGCTGGTCACCTTTCCGATACCTGATGCACCCTTCCATGACTGTGATGCTTTTAGGATACCTAGGAACAGACCTGCTGGATCGTACAGATGATCACCTTCAAGTGACAGATGCTGGGAGCAGACATGGAAAGGCTACTGAAGCCACCATCTGGCCAGTCACCTTTGGAGGACAGAATGAGCACCCCAGAGCCCTCTGGCGCAGCCCAGCTTGGCAACTCCTGTGTCCTCTTATTCATCCAGGCCATTAAAGTAGGTCAAGAAAAGGGGGTGGAGAACTGCAGGCATGGTTGGGGGGGCCTTCCTGATTCAACTTTATTAAGTTACACCAGGCAGGTTCCTCTGATGGAGGGGAACCATCAAAGGGCCTCTCATCTAATTAGGATGTTTATCCAGTTGGATTGACTTTGAATTCCCTCTCAAGCTATATTTGTAGATGCATAAATTCTATGTATTTACCCAAACAAACCCACGGTATGGCTTCATATTTCCAAAATCTTCCTTGGAATGTCTCGCAACTCAAGGATGGGAAATCAAATGGGGCAGGATCTGGAAACATCCCTTTGGAACCTGGATGAAACAGCCATCGTCTGTCTAGATGAGAAGTGTCCAAACTTTTAACTTCAGGGCTCCTGGACCTTTAACAATTGTGTAAAGGAGGGACTTTTAGCAGGTGCAGCTTCTCATCTCACAGATCACAAGCTGCACTTGCTGAAATTCCCTCTTCTACACAATTATTAAAGGTCCAGGAGCACTAAAGTTGAAAGTTTGGACACCCCCATCTAGGTACAAGAAGTTCCTTGTATCAGATCTCTGTTCCTTAAAGTTCCTTGCTCAGGTCCAAAGGTCCATCTAACCTTCCCAAGGTCTAAACCTTGTAGTAGGTTTTGTTTCAAAGGGTACAGTCCTATGCCTGTCTACTCAGAAGTAAGTCCCATTATATTAAATGGGACTTACTCCAGGAAAGTGTGTTTCGGATTGTAGCCCAAATCATCATATACAGGATCAGGTTGCAACTACGGTGCATGTGTCAAGGGATGAAAGAGGATGTTGGAGTAAAGTCTTCAAGGAGCCAGTATATGGGGTGAGGAGGTGGGAATAGAAAATGGAAGGTAGCCATAAATCTGTGCAAAGTGCGTAGACTTTGACTTCCTAACACTCACACGCAAGAAGGGGTCAGAAGGGAGCTCACCAAATGTATATGCACGCTCTCCTCTTCCCTCCACGAACACGTGGATAGATTTGTTCTGGGACAGCTGGGGCATGACAGGGTGCCGGGCCTGGCAGGTGTAGGTGCCCATTTGTTCCCGGCCCATGTTGGCAAGAATTAAAGTACTGGATGCCTCAATCCAGTCCTCCCCCTGCAGAAAAGAAGAGCAGATCAGAGTCATACTGTAAGCCAGTGATTTTCAACCCTTTCCATCTCATGGCACACTGGTACACCAGCACACCATCTATTATTTTTACCATTGACAAGGCACACCATGCTGTTCAAATCTCCAAGTTTTCCTATTAATAAATGTCTCTCCCCATATTCCTGCGGCACACCTGAGGACTATGCGTGGCACACAGTGTGCCGCGGCACACTGGTTGAAAATCCCTGCTGAGCAGAGCTGGATCCTGGCCAGGACTGATTTCCAAGGTCACATCGAGGACCAAACCAGGCTGGCACATCCCCAGGATGGAGGGCAGTACCTGACCTCCTCCTGCCATGGTCTACAGATCTCACCTCTCGTTTCCACTGGTAGAATGGGGGCTGTGAAGCATCTGCTGAACATTCAATTTCCAGCGTGGAACCTTCAAGAACCGTGACAGAGTCGCCGACTGTCCCGCACCAGGTGTTGGTACGAGTCAGGAAGATGCCGTGGAGATCTATGACAGAAGAGAGCAAAATGGATCCACATTTTTCTTAGGGTCACCCTAAAAAAAGATCCAGCCTTTCAAAACTACGGTTCCCAGGATGCCCTGCTAAGAGACAGGATTATTTCACCCGCTGAAATCTATAGCAGAGCCTTGTTCCCCAAGAGATGCTTTAAAAACAGTGAGAAGGAAGAAAAAAAAGGAGGAGAGAGAGATCTCCATCCTGGAGATGCTCGAGGGGCTGATCTTCAATGTATGAGCATCAATTCATAAGTGATGATGCATGAGGGAAAACATCAAATATTATTAGCAAGCCTTTCAACTCCACTGGGAATGAAATTAGAAGTCATCCCCTACGCCACTGGGCTGTGCTTAGAGTTGCCATAATTCTCTTCCACAAATCAGGACAGGACCCTCAGTCGGTCCCATTTGCCACTATGTGAACACAATCCCCCAAAATCGGGGTTATTCCTGTTTTTCGGGACATATGGCAACCCTAGTGCTACAAGCAGGAACGGCACAAAGGCATAAGACAACCAGTTCCAAAGATATTCTGGGTTCACAGTTCTATCTGGAAAGTCTGGGCAGGGTGATTAAGTCTCCAATCCTAAAGACAGTTTCCTAGGAGTAAGTACCATTGAACACAAAAGGGGCTTACTTTTGAGTAGAGGTGGTAATGATTGTGCTCTATGTGTCATAACCAAAAAAGAGGACAAGGTCTTCCCAAAATGTAGAACACCCAAGAAAAATCTAGGACATGAGAATACAAAACCTGACAGCACTCATAATCAGAGGGGTGCAAAATGTATATTAAGTGCACAATCCTAACCATGTCTACTCAAAAATAAGCCCCGTTGTGTTAAATGGGTCTTACAGGAAAGTGTCTTTAGGATTGCAGCCTTAAAGTCTACCAGTACAATCCTATTTATCAGCGCAATCCAGAGTATCTTCGGGAAGTTCTTGCTCTGACGTAAGAACAATTTACTCTGGATTGCAATATGAATTCCCATAGGTTTTCACTAGGTGGTGCCATAACTACGTTGATGTAAATGTCTCTTACAGAAATGTCCCAGAGTTACTCTGGATTGTAGCGTATATCTATTCAGATGTAAGTCCCATTGTGTTCAGTGGGGCTTATGTGTATAGGATTGCACTCTATATAGCTCATTATTAAATTTAAAACTATTGTATATACTTTATTATGCATAATTTATTAATTACAAGAAAGCTGCATGTTGCCTGCTCACACAGAAAAGAAGAATAAGGAAGATTTCTTCCAGGACACAAGCCTTAAAAAGAGGACATGTCCTAGAAAACGAGGACATTTGGTCACCCTTGGTCTGGGGGTTGCATGAATTGAAATCCTGCTTCTGACCAAGAAAAAAGTGCTGGATCCTGCCTCTGCTCAGTCTTGTATGTTAGAAGAGTTTTCCTTTATCCCTAAGCATGCACGGATGGGCAGTTGGGATAATGAAAAGGCATTCTGCAGATGCTCAGAGGTTCTTATGCAACTCATACCTGCTTATTTCAAGAATGATGCGGTCAGAGATGGGGTCAGTGGTGGGCTCCAGCAGGTTCGCACCTACTCTATAGAACCGGTTGTTAACAAGAGATAGGACATATAAAGTTTAAAAATAGCCATTTAAAAGTGGCTGCCAGATGGGCAGAGAACCGGTTCTTAATTTCTTTGAAGCCCATCACTGGATGGGGAGGTGCTGCTTCTTCCCAACACAGTGATATCCCATCCTTCCCCCCCAAAACCCCCATTATCCACCACTTCTCCAAAGCCCATCAGTGGTCCTAGGAAGAAGCTTACGTACACTCCACGTTCAGTTCCAGCTCTTTGGAGGCCGAGGCGTTGCCGGTGGTATTGGAACTGATGCAGCGATACAGCCCGTTGTGCCAGGACTGCAGGTTGCTGATGCCAAGCAAAAGGTGTCCATCATCACGGCTGATGGCGACATCGAAAAACCAACAGCGCAGTTGCTTGGCCTTGTCCAGAGAGATCCAGGAGTGGAGCCACTGCAGAGGAGGGAAGGAAAGGTCAGGTTGTGCATCTGCCCCTTGCTCGGGTGTCCTATCTACCCAAACTGCACCCTTCTGTGCCTTGCAATACTCCCTGCAAGGAAGTCCCCACTGTGCCACCAATTTCAATGCACATGGGTGCTGCACGTTGTGTTAGAACAGGGGTCTCCAAACTTTCTGGCAGAAGGGCCACATCATCTCTCTGATACTGTGTCAGAAGCCAGAAAACTAATTTACTCACTAAACTAATTTATTTAAACTAGAAAACTAATTTATTTAAACTAGAAAACTAATTTACTCACATTTCATATGTGAATAAATTTCATAAATCTCTCTCTCTATATATATAAAAGAAAAGTCACTGACTGACTGACTGACTGACTGACCGACTAACTCACTCACTCATCAATGCCCTGCCCAAACCACTGGCCCTAGAAGTGTGAAATTTGGGGTGGGTGTTCCTTCCATGATGGAGGGAGTCACTAAGAACTGGTTTTTGGAAATTCCAACCAGAAGGGGGTGAAATGGGGAATCAGTGACTGAGGGATGCTCTGCCCCAACCCCCAACCCCCCCCCCCGGACCTAGAAGCATAAAATTTGGGAAGGGAGTTCCTTCTGTCACATGAACACCCATCAAGAACCAATGTGGAGAAATTTAATCCTTAAGGGGCTGAAAAGGGGTGCAGCGTGTTTTTGTCCTATACTTAACACTGAAGATTGATCGACATCCAGCTAATGGGAGGGAGGGTGCACAGGGAGAGATGGTGCGCATTGGGGAATGACACGCATGGGAGGTATTGTGCATGGGGGGGATGACACGCATGGGGGGTATTGTGCATGGGGGGGATGATGTGCATGGGGGTGTTGTACATGAGGGAATGATGTGCACGAGTGGTGTTGCATATGGTGCATGTGGACAGATGATGTGCATGGAGGTTGTGGTGCATGAGAGGTGTTGCACATCAGGGATGGTGCACATGGAGGGAAAGGTGTGCATGGGGGGATGGTGTGCAGGGGGGGATGGTGTATGGGGGGAAATTTTACTCCTGCAACGTGGGTATAGAATCATAGAATCCTAGAGTTGGAAGGGACCTAGTAGGTCATCTAGTCCAACCCCCTGCCTGCAGCAGGAATTCCCCCTAGAGCATCTCCAACAGGTGCTCATCGAGCCTCTGCTTGAAATGTTTTCGCCTGTTTACATAAGAATGTACTGGAGTGGATTATAAGGCTTGCCCTAGGGCCAGATAGAGGGATCTTGCCAAGGGCCACATTGAGGCTCACATCTGGCCCCCGGGACAGGGTTTGGAGACCCCTGTGTTAGAAGACAATGGTGATTGTGAACCAGTGTGTTGAGATGCTTGCAGAAGGCCGTGACAGCGGCTGCATCGGCTCCGAGAGGATGCAAGCGAGGCCAAAATAAGGCCCCTCTAATTGGCACAGGTATTCCGTTTGCATCTCCTTACTCTGAAGGTCATCTGCATCCATTTCTCTATTTAATAATGCCCTCTGGCTCCCATTGAAGGGGGCCTGCTTTTACTGCCGGCACCAAAGTGCCCTCTAGTGGCCACTTGGAATGATAGTTTCAGGAGGGGGTATGGAGTTGGGGTCAGCTGAATGTTGGGTTGACCATGTGTCATAACCAAAAAAGACAACAAGGCCCCCACCCCAAAAAATGTAGGACACCCAAGGAAAATGTAGGACACAACAAAATAAAAGCTAAACACATTCATGTGGACAGTGAAGATTTTTTTTTTCCCCGGGACACAAGGCTAAAAAAGAGGACATATCCTGGAAAAGAGGAACAGATGGTCACACTGAAGGTACCCACAATGTTTAAGAAAGGTTGGCTGCTTTGGTCTTGGATTACTTAAACATGTGCCTTTTTGGTTTTACAATTTAACAATAAGTAATATACTGTAGTGTTGAAATTAAGAACAGGAAAGCGATACAAGTGTTTTTAGGTTGTATTTTAATTTGCCCTACTTTTTGGGTGTCCTACATTTTTAATATGTCAGGAACTTTGCTTGGATGTCAGGAATTTTGGGGGACCTTGTCCTCTTTTGGGGTTTGGGCATCTGGTCACCCAGGAAGGTGATAACAAGAATTGGCATTATAAGATTGTAAATTCTGAGAATAAAAACTCTCCTTTTCTATGCTTTTCTTTTTCCTTTTCTTTTTCTCTCTTTCCCTGCCTTGATTAGTGCCTCTTTTTCACAGGGGCTCTAACTGATCTTCCTCACTTCCCATCCTGCTTCTAACTGCCTTGGAATGGACTTTTCAGATATAGACAGCTTTGCATTGCAGTCCCCCAACTCATATATTTAGGTACTATTGGAATTTACCTGTCACTGTGGGAGTAAAATTTCAAGAATATTTGAAATCTTGAATATTTGAAAATGGGCTGGACACTGGCGGGCACCAGGAACTGGCACCGGGCGACGGACACAGTCAGGGCCTCAGCTGGGCCCATAAATGGGCCAGCCCTGCCTCTGAGTTACATGCATACCCTTGTGGTACCCAGCTGGTACTTGGCAAACCTTGGGCATCAATCACATGGTTGTTCCTTCTCATCTCAGCAATCCCAGAGTTGGAAATAAGGCTGGCAAGAACATCCCTATCTGCTGTGGTGGGTGCATAGAAGGATTCATTTGCTCCTTTACCGTGCTATATTTCTGGAAAGTGAATCCACTTAAATCCTCTCCTGGTTCATCAGTCAGGCACTCCAGGGTCACGTTGTTGCCCTCCAGAAGAGGCTTGTGACCCTTCTGAAGAGGCTCTTCCTCACCCCTGAAACGGATGGTGGGCAACCCTGCAATGATAAATATTTGGGGGATGACAAACCATACTCTTGTTCCTTGACCAGAAACCTGGGCTGGATGGCTTATCCCTCATTTGGCATTATAGTTGTCTCCTTTGCTCCCCATTCCTGCTCCATCCTCTTTTTTTGTGCGGCGTTGATTTATTCCCAAAATTATTAATTATTCAATAATTTTGTTAATGATTGTTTTTTGTTGCTGGGCCCTACTCTCTGAGAACTATCTGGAATTTTCCATCTTGCCTTTCCATCCAAGCATTAAAGCTCAGGACATGCAAAGCATGCACAGAGTGCCTTTCATGCATACAGGCTTGAGCTTTGGAACAGCTTAACAACCCTGAGTATATCTGCACACATTATTTTGCCGTGGTCCGGACAATCAATGTTCAGACAAGCAACCCACTCCGTGGCGGCTGGCAGCAACTTGCCAAAGAAATTGACATCTCTCCTCTCATACACAATGAGTTTTTAACAAAGGTAGAATTCGAACTCGAGACTTCTCGAGTCACGGTTTGGCTTCAGATTCCACATTCACAGTCAACCACTGGCTATTTTTTCAGGCTCTCTTTCAACAAGAATTCATTTGAAGTCCAATTTTGCAGATCAGCAGTGGCAGTGCGCTACAAACTGGTCGCACCACATAGCTGCATGGACTACACCTTTGCAATACAAAGCTTGCCACCTTTTTAATCTTTTAATCTGGGGCCGCTCCTCTGTTTCAGCAGCAACCAAAACACAGAATGGATGCAGAATCCTCTTCCCCACCACCACCTTCCTATGCATCCAACACCACATCAGGGCACGGATCACCACAAGATGTGAACTTGGGTTACGTTGTGGCAGAAGAGCCGGGCCAGCTGAAAAGGTGGTGACCCTGCCTGGGTCTGACAAGAGTTTTCCCATCCACAGCAGACACAAACCCATACATAAGAGGGTTGTGATGGACTCACCTGCATGGGTCACAGAGAGGGTCATGATCAAAACTATGGTCGGGAGCCACAGCTTCTCACGAAACTGCGCCATCGCAGCCTGCTTGCCGACTTGGGTTCTGATAAAAAGTTTCTTTCTTCACTTCCTGGCTGGGGCTGCAAGGACACGGGCAGGAAACGGCACAAAAGATCTTGTTGCTTCACTGCCTGGCGTGCTGGGGAAGAGTCAAAACACTCTGCTTGCTGGGTGCTGCTGGTTCACAGGCACCCAAAGGTGTCCCCTCCTCCCACCCACAGCCTCCTGCCCCACATCTAACCTCTTCCCCAATCGAAGGCGTCTCTGAGCCGCGGAGAAATTGCAGGCACCGAAGGGCGGGGAAGTTAATAACAAACTAAACCAGAGAGGCCAGTTCAAGAACTGAATGCCAAAGCATCGTGCTCCTCTGGCAAAACAAATACACGCACACGAAGGCGGTCGGGGTGGTGAAGTTCGCACAGAGTGAAGCAAGAGAGGGTTCACAAAAGCCAGACAGGAATTCAACTGGGGTGTGTAGTTGTCTCCTACACAATCGCTATACAAGTCAGCATGGATGTTGGTTTTCTAACCTATTCATTACTGCATGATTTATTTTGGGAACAGAGCTGGCCCATAAGTGAGGCCAGTTGGGAATAGTTGTCTCAGGTGGCAGAGCGAAAGGGTCTATCTATCCTCTATCTATCCAACTTCCTTCAACATCTGTTCAATACTGTGCAAGTGTTTTCCGGGCCTAGTAGCGCTAGTGTGGGGAGTTCAGGTCACACGTGACACATAAAAGGGGGTGAGTGATACCACGATAGGCCAACATTTTAAAAATCTAAGTATTTTAGAATAATACCGACATATCATGTTATATATTTGATGCGTAATCTCATGCAAAATGCAACAAAACAAATCATTATGAAATATCTCTATCAAAAGTTACAGTAAAAAATAAAAATAAAACAGAGGAGTGGGCAATGGTGCCTCACCACACCCATCACCTGCGGCATTGCAAGCCCATTGCAGGGGAAGAGATCCATCATGGGAGAGACGCATGGGCCTCCTGCATCGGGTGATGCAAACCATAGTGACACCATTGGGAATGGGGTCAAGGAACTCTAAAGCCATCATGTAGGACATGACCCCCCAAAAGCTAAAAACACTCATATATATCGATTTCATTAGCTTAATTTAAACAATATATTGCTTATTATTAAGTTAAAACGACGACCTATAATTTATTACATAAATTATATGTAATAAATTTATTTTTTAGGCTTCGAGACACAAGGCTAAAATCCAGGACATATCCTGGAAAAAGAGGACATATGGTTATCCTGATCATAACCAACATTTAAAACTTGAGCTTGAATGCACAGCAGAGATGAGTATGGAATAGAAAGGAATTCCATTTTCAGGGTGTCTGTGTGTCCTTCTGTGTCTCTGTGCCCAATAGTGTCTGTTATTATCTGCCTTCATTCAGAGGGAACCCACTGGTTAGGAAGCCACATCAATATATCTTATGACACATATTTCCCTGTATATATCTTATGATATATATTTCCTATGTTTATGTGTTTATATGTTTATATGTTTATGATATACATTTCCTATGTGGCTGTGGGTGGCGCAAGTGGCTAAGACACTGTGCCTGTTAACCAGCAGGCCAGGGTTCAAGACCCGGGTTGGCCCCACAAGACAGGGTGAGCTCCTGTCCTTAGCCCAGCTCTGCGACGCCAGCTGGATCCAATCGTATTGGCTCTGCCTTTCCATTGGACTAATTCAATGGCGTGGAGAGGGGGGATCTGCTGCTTTGGGTAACAGCCTATCCTCCATAACAATCCAACCCAGGCTTTCGTGCTTCGCATGCAGTGTATGCAGCGCCGAGCACGATACCATAGTTTTTCAAGACTGACGGAGGCCTGCTTTTTTTAATTTCCTATGTGTTTCCCAAATGGGAAACATATAGAATGAGCTTGATCTTTGGGTCAGAGCAACCAAGTCAAGGGTCACCCAACAAGAGACAAGGAGGGATTTGGGGCAGGCTTTGGTGGTGATTGGATTTGGCAGGGATTCCCCTTGTTAGAGGGAGTTTCCACTGAACTCAGAGTGTTTAGGGAAGCTGTGAACACTTGCAGGGCCTGCCCCACTGCGTGTGAGAACACATTGCGCAACCCAGCTGGCTGGGAATTTTACTGCGAGGAGAAAGAGGTGTGAAGTTTTCTCTGGAGCAGAAGTGAAAATAAAACTCATCAGAAGCTCCGATGCTTAAAATCAAGGACTCTGCACTCTCTGTGCACTCTGCACCCAAGGCAATTCTTTGCACCCTTCCTCCAGGGCCCATGTTCACCAGTCTCCTCCTCCTCCTGTTTCATTCCTTTCTTTTCAGGGAGCAGGAGGAGGAAGGCTGCTTGAGGCAACAGCCTCAGTTGGCCGCACGCATGGGCCGGCCCTTAGCTTGAGAAACAGGCAGTGATAGATAATGATTTTACAGAACGACAGGCTGCAACTTCTGCATGCAACGGAACTCAAGCACTGAAATCATGTGAAGCCACAGGGTGTTTTTTTAAAATCACATGCCCCACGTTTGTTTTACATAAACCAGGATTTACTTACTGTAGTCAGCACCCAAGGGTGCTAGGCTGACACCCATGATGGGGCCCTTGTGAATAAAATGCACTGCTGCTCAACTGCATCATCTTCATGTGCTTCCCTACTAAGCTGTCCTCCTCCTTCTGTCTGCCTCCTCCGACTATCTTCTTCTCTCAGCCCCCTCCTCCAATTTATCAAGTTCTGGGAAGGCTCAGTAGCTAGTTAGTGGGGGGTGGGGGAGAGGGCAGATCCTCCCCCTCCCACCCCAGTTAGGGCTGTTATAATTCTCTTCCACAAAACTGGGACAGGACCCCCATCAAGCTTTCCAGTATGTGAACACAGTCCCCCCAAACCAGGACTGTACCACTTTGGGGGGACATATGACAACCCTGACACCAGCACCTTATGACTGCAACTGTATTTGGAGAGGGGACAGGCAACATGGATTGCCCCCCCCCCCAAAAAAACAGCTATATCTCCAATCTGAGCGATCCAATACTTGTCTCAATGTATGGCATTCAGCGAGCATAAAATTAACAGCGAGCATAATATTGATGTGGCATTAAGTACCAAAAGGACTGAAGAACAAGCGCATCAAAATGCCAAAACAGAGATCAAAATCAGGCAAGCTCCAGGGTTACTGTAGAACATCTGATCCTTGTCTATGATCAGAGTCCATAGAGACTGAGTCCATAGACAAGCCCACTCTTGCATGGTCTCTGTGCTTGTTGCATGTACTCAGGGCCGGCCCAATTATGAGGTCAACTTAGGCACAAGCCTCAGGTTGACGGTTGGAGGGACCCCTCCAGACTGTGCTGCTGCTTCAAACCCCCTGGTTGTGAAAAGGAAGGGGAGTATGGAGAGAAGGAGGAAGTGCGGCTTCCGTTTCACCCAATGTTTGTAGCTTTAAAGGCTCCAAATGGTACAATCAAGCAAGGCAATCCACTGAAAATGGCATCGTTTAAAAAACAACACAATCACAACAGAAGCAGACTAAAAGGCACCGAAACAGGAAAACAAGGCACCAGAAGAATACAAGTGTAATATCCCATCCGCACACTGTTTGGCAAAATAATCTCTACAGTACAGAAAAGGATGTTACCCAATGCCCAAAATTGAATCAAGAGGGGTGCCAGGAATGTCCCCCCGGGAAGGTCGTGCTTCCCATACAAAAAGGACACCAAATCAACCAGACCTTTGATGGACCGTGTCCTTAGATCTGTAAGACAGCTGAGGATCATCTTTGAAATACCTTTGTTGAAATCCAGAGAACATATAAATCATAAAAGGAATGCTCTCAGACATGTGCAGAGTGCACTTCAGAGCAAACACACTAGAGTTCTGGAAGTGGAAGAGGGGAGTTTTCACATAAGGTATCAACTGTGAGTCTTGGGTTTCCTTGTGTGTTTGCTTATATGTGTGTGTTCTGTGTTTACTTGCTTTTGTGTGTGTGTGTGTATATACATATATATACATAAGCAAGTAAACACATATATATACACACACATACATACATACATGTAAAGTATGTTTCACGTAACAAACAAAAATTTCTCTAGGATTCTGCTTCACGTAACAAACTGCTTCACGTAAAGAACACATTTGTTGGCAGTTGGGGCAGATGCGCTGGCCAGCAGCCTGTTTAAAAAGTGTCAGGGCTGCCTAGTGCACCTGCCCATAGTGAAAGCAACACTTCCATGCTGTTCCTCCTGTGGTCGGAGGGAGAGAAGAGCAGTGGAGAAGAGGGAAGCAGCTCAGGGCTAGCCAGGAGGGAGCAGGGGGGAGAGAGGCTCAGGATGGAGAGAAGGAGAAAGTGGGGAGACACCTTGAATGTTTCTTGGATTGCAGCCTCCTAACCATGTCTACCCAGAAGTAAGCCCCATTGTGTTAAATGGGTCTTACTCCCAGGAAAGTGTCTTTAGAACTGCAGCCTAAGTTGACTTCATAAGATCATGCACATTGAATGCATGTTTTGAATTCAATCCCAGTGTTCTGTTGTCATTTTTATATCCAGTTAATATTTTCATATGAATATTTTTGGGGTTGTGGAACCAATTGCCTGAGTTTCCATAATTTCTTATGGGAAAATCTGCTTCACATAAAGAACGTTTCACGTGACAAACATGGCTCTGGAACGAATTAAATTTATGTGAGGCATCACTGTGTATACCATCACATCACTGTGTGTGTGTGTGTGTGTGTGTATAAAAACACAAACACATCCCATTGAAGACCTCCCTTGCGGCTCAAAAACAGGAGGTGAAACACTGACCAGTTAAGTGGGAATCCCAAACCAGAGCTGTCCTCCAGGTTTACACATGCTGGGTGGTAGGTCTCTCCATGGGGCACCCTCCCTGCAGCCTAATGGAGGGCTGACTGGTAGCCCCAAAGTGGGCAGGGCCAACTGCTATAACTGCCCTTTCTCACTGGCAGCCCCAATGACATCACAGAGCCAGAGTGGGAGGGGCCAAGAGTGGAGGTGGACAGGTGTCAAGGGTGGCTCAGGTGAACCTACCTGGCCAAGGTGCTGAACTGCATCTACAAAGAGGGGGGGCAGGAGTTGGAAAATAGGGCGGGGGAGTGGAGACCCTCCAAATTGAATATATAAGACCAACAATCCAGTAGTAGTATTAGCATTCTTCAGTCTCGAAAGACTCTGGTATCGTGCTCTGATTGGAGGTCCTGAAACAACATCTAGTGTGACTAAAGAGGCCAATGTGAGAGTGGCCATCCCTTCCACACTGAGGACAAATAAATTCCGTCCCCTGCCCAGGCTCCAGGTTTCACTGCTTTCGGGTCTGTCTCTTTGCTTCAGCCTGCCGAACAAGTGTCTCTTCCAGTTGGAGTTCCAGTTGGAGGCCATGCTGGGTCTTTTGCCTCCACGCTGAATGGTCAGAGGTCAAGGTTTCCCAGCTGTTGATGTCCATTCCTAAGGCCTTTAGATCTCTCCTGCAGATGTCCTTGTATCACAGCTGTGGTCTCCTTCTTGGGCGCTTTCCCTGCACTAATTCTCCATATAAGAGATCTTTCGGGATCCGACCATCAGCCATTCTCACGACATGCCCAAGCCAGCATAGACGCCGCTGTTTCAGAAGTGTGAACATGCTAGAGATTCCAGCATGTTCCAAGACTGTGTCATTTGAGACTTTGTCATGCCAGGTGATGCCAAGAATACGTCGGAGACAGCGCATATGGAAGGTGTTTCCTTCCTCTCCTGCCATGCATAAAGGGTCCAAGACTCGCTGCAGTACAAGAATGTGCTCAGGACGCAAGCTCTATAGACCTGGATCTTTGTATGTTCCGTCAGCTTCTTATTAAGCCATACTCTCTTTGTAAGCCTACAAACTCTCTCTTTGTAATTAATAAATTATATGGAATAAATTATATGTCCAGTAAAACCTTGGTTTGCAAGCAGACTTCGAGCACAATCCTAATGATGTCAACTCAAAAGTACGCCCCACTGTGTTCAATGGATTTTACTCCCAGGAAAGTGTCTTTAGGATTGTAGCCTTAATTCCAGAAACATGCTTGTAATCCAAAGCACTTGTATATCAAAGCAAATTTTCCCATAAGAAATAATGAAAACTCAGATGAATTGTTCAAAAACCCAAAAATTTCATATAAAAATGATATGAAATTATATTAAAAATTTGTCGTCCCCCCCAATTCTGTCATGAGTCCTTCTCATTTTAAGACTGCCTGGATGCCTCTTCCAAAGTATGCTCAGTATGTAACAACCAGTTCCTTCCCAATGCATGGATCTTAATCTACTGCTTTAGACATCACTTGTGGACATAGCATAATAATGGTGCATGAAATGCACTTTTGATGCGCTGCATGTAATTTTTTTTAATTGATATCATGCTAAATAAAAGCAGCACATTGAGGAAAATAGATCTGGGCCAGCACTAATCTCTAGTGATGCCACAGCCACCGTGTGCATTGGTTGGTGTGGACAGCACCCCCTGCATCCTACTAGGCATGCCTCTGCTTCTACCCACTGGAAAAGAGGTAGAGCAGAAGAGGAAATGTAGAGGACAATAGACTACTGGGCTCCTCCACACTTCCTGTTTTGCAACATCCTTCTTCCAATCAAGGAAATGGAAGACGGCCAGCATGTCATAAAGAAAGTTTTCAGGCAGTTGAATGTCTTGAGCCAGCCATCCTTCCACCGGCCAGGGTGACCAAATGACCGGAAAAACCCGGATTTGTAGGACACCTCTCCGGGTGTCCTACATTTTGGCATCATTGTCCTACATTTTGGCTTCATTTTGAAACTTTGTGATAGTGCACAGTACCCCATCATGCCATATGTCATTGGATTCATATTGAAGAGCAGAATCCAGTGCAAAAATCAGTTTGGAGATATCTCCTTCCTATCAAAAGTTATGGTCAAAAAACAGAAAAACAAAACAAAAAAATATTGGCAATTTTTTTCAGTGGGTAGGAATTTTGGCCTGGGATTAGGAATTTTGGCCTTGGGTTCAGAAATTTTGGGTTTGGCATCTGGTCACCCTGTTCCACCCTCACTATGAAGCAGTACAATGTACTGCAACTTTACAAAGGGCTCAATCCTAACCAATTTTGCAGCATTGATGCAGTCATACCAATGGGCCATGTGCTGCATCCTGCAGTGATTTGGGCAGGGTGGTGGTGGTGGTGGTGGTGTCCACCTGCCACAAGGTTTGCATTGCAGCTGCATCAGCACTGGAAAGTTGAATGGGTCTTTCATCACTGAGATCCTCTAATTGCTACTTGACATCCTTTAAATGTTATTGAACCAGACACGTGTGGTGGCCAAATGCACAGAACCCGCACCACCTTGCCATGAACATGTTCCATGAGTCTAGCCGGCTGCACTTCCACAAAAGGTGTGCAGGTAAGGTTTGAAATATCTTCACTGCGAAGATGCAATCCGTGGCATTTTCCTTGAGGATTAATTACCGACGAGCAGAAGGTGCGGCAGAATTGCCAATTTTTTTTAACGGGCCCTGCTGCTGTGTCTTCATCAGCAGCTCGACAAACGTAAATTTGAAAGGTGAAGTTTTCATCTCTACACCTGTTAAGGGAATCGAAGCAAGGGCAGGGGGAAAAAAAACACAAATGAGTAAAAACACTCATCTGCGTCATCTGTAATTACTCAGCAGGAACCTGTTACATGAAGTTTACGTGAAGATGTAATGGGAACGAGATTTGCCAGAAAAAAGGAATTCAAAAGGCAATTTGGAAGGTTCTGCGGAGCCAAACACATTTGGAGAGAAGTTAAAAAGAGATGAACCAGATTTCGAGAGCCTTGAGATACGAAATAAGATGGAGAAGGGGGTGAATTCTGACTCTGAAAGAAGTTATATCAATCTGAGCATAATCCTAAACATGTCTACCCAAAAGTTAGCCCCATTATGTTCAATGGCTCTTACTCTCAGGAAAATGTTACTTTGGATTGGGTCTTACTCCCAAAGTTCTGCTTTGGATTGCATCTCTCTCTCTCTCTCTCTCTCTCTCTCTCTCTCTCTCTATCTAATCTGTCTGTCTCTTCCATATCTATCTGTCCCTTCCTTCCTTCCTTCCTTCCTTCCTTCCTTCCTTCCTTCCTTCCTTATCTATCTATCTATCTATCTATCTATCTATCTATCTATCTATCTATCTATCTATCTATCTATCTATCTATCTATCTATCTATCGCTTTCCAACTAAAACTTCCACAAAGAGATTTACAAAGAAAATGAAAATTAATGGCTAATGGGGATCTTGGGGTACAATAGCAAAAAATCTGCCAGGAATTACATGATGATAAATATAATTCTTAAAATTAGAACGTATGTAGTTTGAAAGCCTGGGATCAGTTAAACCTAAAAGGCTACTTGTGTTTTGGTATTGGGGTTTTGCATGGAATCAAGATGTCTTGACTCTAAGCTGCTTTACCAACTATTCTTCCTGAAATCACATGCTGGTCTAACTCCTGCTTTATAAGAAAAAGAAACTGAAGCCATAACAGAGTCTGTAGTGAGGATCAACTGTAGCTTTAACCATTGGGCGGGTTTATCTCAAAACAGAAGGGTTTAAAAAGCAGCACCCGCCTAAATTCCCTCCTCTAAGCAATGGTACAGGCACTCTGTCCTTCATTCTATATAGTCACCCTGCCCAGAGGTGGGATTCAAATAAATTAACAACAGGTTCTATGTCCCATTAGTAACCGGTTCTCAGAACCAGGCACTTGTTAGCAAAGGGTTCTATAGAACCTCTGAGAACCCCCTGAAGCCCACCCATAGAACTGTTTGTTAATTTCTTTGAATCCCATCACTGAATTAATTGTATTAATGAATACTGATAATAATTAATTAAATAATTTTGACATATGAGGGTGACAAAAAATTTTTGGGACCTGGGTGCCAAATGTCCTATGTCTGCCTTTGGGCCCTCCTGCTAAAAAGTTTGGATATCTCTGGTTAAAAGCAGTAATGATCACTTATGAATTGCTTTGAACTGAAACTGCTTGCAAATTTACAGGAGCTCAACCCTTTGTAAGGTGATTAGCAGTCAATTGAAAAGGAATTTGATTCATCTTGATTCATTGCCTGCCTTGTTATCATGGAACCTAATTGCCTTTGAATAATGCAAAAATTAAGATACAATGAGGTTAATCACTCAGGTTCTTGGAACTAAATGTCGCAAATGAGGAGGTTCAACCTGTACTTATGTTGCTTTCAAACTATTAGTTTTGGCAAGGAATGGGAGCTCACTCCATCATGCGGTACATGGGTCTTGAACCGCCAACCTTCAGGTTGATGTGCAGCATTTCTGAGAAATCAATGGCACGATGGTTAATTACAACCCTTAAGCAGTGGCGCTTTGTATACACATCTGGGTGTAGGCCCCGTTGAATTGGACGTACCGTTCAGTAAACACGGACAGAATCTGGGCGCACCTGCTATATGTGATTGTTTCCACAAGGACTTTTTTCCAAGGCATGCCTGAGATCAGCTGGATTGCTTTTTCCTGTCTTGGGGTACAATCCAGTGGTGGGCTTCAGGGGGTTTGCACAGGTTCTATAGAACCTTTCCTATTGAGCGCCTGGTTCTGAGAACCTGTAACTAATGGGATATAGAACCTGTTGTTAATTTCGGTTATTATGACATAGAACCTGTTGTTAATTTATTTGAATCCCACCACTGGTGCAATCCTAATAGGGTTGCCATATGTCCTGAAAAAAAAGAGTCAATCCCAATTTTGGGGGACTGTGTTCACATCCTGGCAAATGGGACGGAGGGTCCTGTTCTGATTTTGTGGAAGAGAATTATGGCAACCCTAAATCCTTTCTTCTCAGAATAAGTCCCACTGTGTTCTATGGAACATAGGGCGCAATCCAGAGTAACTACGTGGAGTCCTTGCTCCGGTGTAAGAACAATTTGCTCTGGATTGCAATATGAATTTCCCATAGGTTTTCACTAGGTAGTGCAGCAACTATGGGTACACATAAAGTCTCTTACGTGCTCCCATAGTTACTCTGGATTGTAGGGTTAGGCTGCAATCCTAATGACACATTCCTAAGACTAAGATACAATGAGGCTTATTTTTGAGTAGACATGGCCAGGATTGTGCACTTACTCTTACGAAATTATTTATAGCATTGCAGCCATAATCACTCAATGCTTCCTCGATCCTGGAAGTCATTGCCATGGGATGCTGCTGTGATGGCTGTTGGCAAAGATGGTTTTTTCATTCATTTGTATCTAGTACCGATAAGAGGAAGAAATACAGCATCCATATATAGTGGTAGTTTGCCTCTAATTGCCCAAAGGTGGATTCACCTCCTAAAGAGAGATCAAGAGTCCTATGGACCTCTGCCTCACCATGAAAATTTCCAGAGCCGTTTTAATTGGGGCTATTTTGGTCAGGCAAAGGAGAGGGAGTGTAGTATCCCGCAGGGTTTGGGTGGCTCAGCTGGGAAAACGGCATTCCTATCTCAGCTCTAGTTATACAGTATGAGGTGGATCTGATTGAGAAAGGGAAGCAATCAAAGGTTCTCGAATCAGCCCCTACAAGCAGGTCTTCCACGCTGATTCCCCAGAGAGCCTCGCTCAAGGCTGGAAGCTGAACCCATCGCCAGTGGTGGGCTTCTGGGGGTTCTTATAGGTTCTACAGAACCCTTTGCTAACGAGCGCCTGGTTCTGAGAACCGGTTACTAATGGGACATAGAGCCTGTTGTTCTATGGATATAGATCCTATAATTTAATTTTATTTGAACCCCGACACTGCATCAGCCAAGACAGATGTGCTCCGGCAGGATTAGAATTCTCAGCCTGGCATATCCTCCCTTTTGGCACTGATATGTAGGGACACTTCCCTTTCAAGCAGTAGATCTGTAAAAAAAATGTATACATTTTCCCCATAAAAACACCATGGTCAGGCTATCTCATGACTCAAGGATGGGAGGAACAAACTGAGGCAGGATGGAGACAACTCCTTGTAACCTGGATGAAACAGATATCATTTACTTGAATATAAGCATCTTTTTCAGCTGTTGAGCACAATCCTAACCTTGTCTACTCAAAAGTAAGCTCCATTGTATTCAATGGGTCTTACTCCCAGGAAAGTGTCTTTGGGTTTGCAGCCATAAGGTGCACATTAGATTGAATGGAGCATTACGTTTGAGTAAATACGGTATTTTGATTATAA
The DNA here is from genome assembly GCA_030015325.1 of Cryptoblepharus egeriae. NCBI lineage: Eukaryota > Metazoa > Chordata > Lepidosauria > Squamata > Scincidae > Cryptoblepharus > Cryptoblepharus egeriae. The sequence goes on from JAREYC010000014.1 coordinate 3,653,932, forward strand.
GTAGGGTTGCATATGTCCTGAAAAACAGGGATAAGCCTGATTTTTGGGGTTTGTATTCACATATTGGCAAATGGGACAGAGGGTATAACCCTGTCCTGATTTTGTAGAAAGAATTATGGCAACCCTAATTATAGGTATAGGTCAATATTTTGTTTTAACACTTTACTGTATATTGTAATAAAAATGTAGCATAAACAGTGGTAGGCTGAGGCCGGTTCGGTCTGGATCGTGGGGACCGGATGTTCCAATCTCCCCGCCGCTACTGATCCGGTAGCAGCGGGGGACCCCCAGAATGGTTTGGACCAGTTCGGGTGCTCGCTCAGCTGCTAAAGGCTCCAGCAGCCTGGGCACTTTTAAATTTGCAGCTCTTAGCGGCAGCCCAGTGAGACGCCCCACAAGCCCCAGTGCCGGAATGTCCTTTCCCCGGCTGCTAGGGCTTGTGGGGAGCCTCACCGGGCTGCTGCTGGGAGCAGCAAATTTAAAAGTGCCCAGGCTGTTGGAGCCTTTAGCAGCCACGCCAGCGGCGAGAGCCTAGGGCTCAGCGGCTCAGAGCCCAATCCTGACTACTCAGAAGTAAGTCCCATGATAGTCAATGGGACTTACTTCCAGGAAAGTGGCTGGCACTGCAGCCTGAGAGCCCAACCTGACTACTCACAAGGAAGTCCCATAATAGTCAATGTGACTTACTCCCAGGAAAGTGACTGGCACTGCAGCCTGAGAGCCCAACCTGACTACTCAGAAGTAAGTCGCATGACAGTCAATGGGACTTACTCCCAGGAAAGTGTGGCTGGCACTGCAGCCTGAGAGCCCAATCCTGACTACTCAGAAGTAAGTCCCATGACAGTCAATGGGACTTACTCCCAGGAAAGTGTGGCTGGCACTGCAGCCTGAGAGCCCAACCTGACTATTCGGAAGTTAGTCCCATGACAGTCAATTTTAATTTTTTTTTTAATTTTTTATTTTTTTAAAATTTAACTTTTCCCCGGCCCTGCCCCCTGACCCCGGCCTGGCCTTCCCACTTCTGGGGAACCAGTTGTTGGGCCAGACTGGGCCCATCACTGAGCATAAACTCATTGTTTTATAAAGTAGTACAATTAGGTAAAAAATCATAATATAAGCCAATTGTCATATTATTATTGTCAAAGAACTTGTTGTTTTATGTGGTAAAATTAAACTTTGCATGTGCTTTGCAGCTGTGCATTGCAATTGCCAGTAAACATTTCTTTTTATCTCAAGCCTTTTAAAATTACCGTATATACTCGAGTATAATCCAAGTTTTTTGGGCCCATTTTTGGGGCTCAGAAGGCCCCCTTAGCTTATACTCAGGAGAAGCACGCGGGCGCTTCTCCAAAATGGCAGGCGTGACCATGAGTGCCCACTCTGAAGCCTCCGCAGCCAGCTGGAGGCTTCCAATGAGCCTGCAAGGCCAGCCACACTTTCTTGGGAGTAAGCCCCATTGATTTGAGCGGGCCTTACTTCTGACATGCCATGACTGTCTTTTCAAAGTCTTTTTACTGGTTTTACTGTTTTTTACTGTTTTCAATGTCATTTTATTGGTATCTGTTTTTATCTTGAAATGAACCAGTAGCTGCTGCATTTCCCACCCCAGGCTTATACATGAGTCAATAAGTTTTCCCAGTTATTTGTGGTAAAATTAGGTGCCTCGGTTAAATGCGGGCTGGCTTATACTCGAGTATATATGGTAGTTTATATTTTATATTTGATATATATTTGATATATATGGTAGGTTATATCTGATACGGTAGGTACGATTTGATATTGCATTAGATTTGAGTAAATTCATCCAGATGTAAGGACTTCCTTTAATTTCCCCTTGTCATAAAGTCACAGCGGTGGATATCAGAAGCCAGTCCTACCGCTCTGGGAGGAAAGAGCTGCTAGACACTGAGCCAGGATTCCATCCCAGATCCTATTGCCAGTGTCAGGGAATGGTGCCAAAACTGCCGCAATGGCAGCAGTCAACTATTGCAGCAAAGGCCAAAATTCTCGCAGGGCAATATATTGAAATCTCTTTCATTCATTAACATCAACACCATCAAATTAAGTTTTAGTGATGCTAACATGATTGTCAGTCATCGTGCTGATTTTGTGCTCTGCGGGCAGCATGCTGGGGATGCTGCTTCTTCCGTGTACATTAGACGGTGCTTTCAGCTCTTGATGGGGCAATGTGTTTATTTTTGCTAAATAGCGGCACTGCTTGGCGTTGGCCATTCTCCAAACAGGAAGGTGAGATTAGAATCTCTGGACGCACAACCAAGATGTGACGATCTAGTGACAAAGGTCACTTCCATGCGCAGCACTGCTGTCCAGTGTACGCTACTTCCTTTTGACACCAGGGCCCAGCGTGCGAGGACTCGAGGGGAACTGCAAGCACTCAGTGGGCTGCTTGGTAGAGGAACTCCAACTTTTCTACAGCATGCAAGCCACAATATCCTAGAGTTACCTCCATTGTTCCTGACTTGTGGTGCCCGCAGTGCTATAAGAGCTGTGGTTCCACATCCTGCCACACACTGCTCTCTAGTGGGTGTTTGGAGCTGGTGATTGGCATTAATCCCAAGGTGCTCTTGGGGTATAAGCATAGCCAGGACCAGAGGCGTACCTAGGCAAAATTTCACCCATGGCAAGGACTGAAATCTTGCCCCTATCAAAACAGAAAGGATCCCAGGAGGTCATCTAGTCCAACCCCCTGCTTGTAGCAGGAGAGATCTCTGCAAAGGACTATGATATATGATATATATCATAAGGACGCCAACCAAAAATGCGCCCTGCGGCATGGAAGTGGCTGGCCGCATGGAGGCTGTGGATGCTGTGGGAGTTCTATGGAGCTGGTGGCTGGCCATGCTGGGGCTCTGGAAACAGCAGTCAGGCTGGGGTTGGCTGGCTTGGGCTGCAGGGCTTGCTGGCGGGCAATATCTGGGGGAGAGCGGCCTGGCAGCCGAAGGAACAGCACAGCTGGCTGCAGGTCGCTGCAGGCGCCGAGTGGCTCCGAGTCCTGGAAGACTGGAGTGAAGGTTGGTCATGTGCCAGGCAGCAGAGTCTCCTGGCCCAACCAGAAGCCATTTTTGAATTGCGCATGGCGCATTACATGTTCCTAGAGCTGGTAAAAGTGATGCGGGCCCAGAGGCTGTTAGGAGCGCTCTGACTGGCCATGAAGCAGGGGAGGAGCTTACTCCATGCCCGCATTGCTGTTACCAGTTCTGGGAACACCCAGAGCCACGCACAATTAAAAAACGGCTGCCCTGGAGTGCGCCCAAGGAGGAGCACGGGAGGGGATGACTGGGGGGCCACCAGAGGAGTGTCAGTGTTGCCCCCTGATACCCTGCTGCCTGTGGCAGATCGCATCCCACGTTACACCCTCATTACGCCTCTGGCCGGGACTCTTGGCTGTGGCTCAGGAAAGATCAGGGCAGGGATGGCTCAAGAGGTCCGAGCACTTGACGTGGATTGTCAACCAGTGGTGTAGCTAGAGCAGGGTTGGAGCAGTCAGTCTTGGAAGGAGTCTTGTGATGCCGTGCAAGGAGCCATTCCAAGCAGGGAGAGCAAAGTGGAGACGTACAGAGAAGCACAGTATATACAGTGATTCTCGAGCATTGCAGCCCAGGACCCATTCTGGAAATGACTGTCATGGCTGAAAATGTCATCACTGTGAAGCTAGAGCTCCTCCATATCTACTTAGAAGTAAATCCCTTTGTGTTCAATGAGACTTAGTCCCAGGAATGTATGAATTGCAACCTGAGTACCCCATTCCAAGTGCCAGATTTCAAAATGGCAGTACCCAGCTTTTTGCAATCTCCCAAGGGGGTCGTGACACCCCACTTTGAGAATTACTGGTATATGCCATCAGTGACACACTTTGATGATCTGAAACATGCTGCTTAAAAGCAAAGCTTTATTAAATATTAGTTTCTACCGTGAAGGACACAGGAGGCCTGCCAGGAATAGAAAAGGCAAACGGAAAACATTAGCTGTCCTCGTGACCTGCCCAAGCTGAGACTTGTCCCAGCTGAAGTCTGAACCCATGTCAGAGGGACAAACCCCGGGGCATTCTTGTTTTAAGTGGTCCTCGTTGCTTGGATGCGATTTGCACACTGTGACCTGCCGCTGAACATCATGCACAAGGCAGTCGTTCTGATCAGCCTCCGCAGCACTTTTATCTCCACTGCCCCCAGCTTGCTCTTGTCTGTGCTCGTCTCATCCTCCCCTCCAGGGAGCTTTTTGTGCACTCACTTGCACTGTTTGCAAGCCGACGTAGGCTCTTGATCTTGGGCATGCTGGGTTAACAGTGGATGGTGCTCAGCCCCAAGGCAAGAACACTCAGCTTTACAGTCGCTCTGGCTCCCACTGACCTAGATCCTCTATGTTTGACATGCAGCTTTCAGCTGTGAGGTCAGGCCACTTCTACTTGCGCTTTTACCCTTGTGTGATCCAGGTCTGTTGAAGGGTTCCACGTGGAGTTGGCTCCTCAAGGTCCTGATGCAAAAATATCCTGATGCAAAATTACCTCTAATCCTGTAGTGCCCTCCAGTGTAGGGTTGCAATATGTAGCAGAAAACCGGGATTGTGGTCATGTAGGGTTGCCATATATCCTGAAAAATAGGGACAATTGCATTTTGGGGGGATTGTGTTCAAATACTGGCAAACAGGACAGAGCATCTGTCCTGATTTTGTAGAAGAGAATTATGGTAACCCTATGTTCACATACTGGCAAGTTTGTTTGGGGGCGGGGGTGTTCCTGTCCTGGTTTTGTGGAAGAGACTTATGGCAACCCTACTCCAGTGCCATAGCTAGTGGGGAATTGAGCAGTCAGATTTGGAGGGATCCTTGGCTGGAATCAGTGACAAATAAATTATTTATCACTTATCATTTATCACCTATCATAAATAAATCATTTATCACTTATCTGGATGAGCAAACCCTCTTGATTGTAAGAGTTCTACGTAGATAACATAATGCACTAGAGATTTGCCAAGCCAAATTCTCAAGGCTCTGGAGATCTCAAGGCGCTGCCTTTTTAAGAGCTGCAACACTTCCCGATGCTTGCATTTTGTCATCTTACAAAACAATCCTTTTCTTATTTAAACACACCCCATTATTATATTTTAAGAATATACCGTATTTGTCCTATGTTGGCCCTGATTATAGATATATATAAAATCACCCCAGGGAGAATTTTTTAAAAAATACCAAAAAGCTTTGAAAGTGGAAATGCGGTTCGGCGTCACCAGGAACTGAACCTGCCCGAGGCTCAGTCCTCGAGTTCATCACCTGGCTGTCCCTGATCCAGCAAGGCCTCCTTTCTTTCAAGAGCAGCTGGAACTGTTGATGTGAAATCTTGTACCGGCTTTGACAGCTTAAAGTACCTGAGACCTATAAGATGCTGCCGGGAGGCTGAGCAGATGAAATTTCATGCTTCCGCTTGCTTATGCAAAAGCGCAGAGCTGAAATCAAACAAATGTGTAGCCATCAGGGGTCCCAAATGATTTCCAGGAGGACGACACCATCCTCGTCCTCACCCTCCTCTTTGAAACGGGCAGCAGGAAATGATGTGATGGGGGCAGCATGTGGTGGACCACGTTCAGCTTCAGCTTTGTCAGAACCAGTTCAACAGCAGCAAACAACCAATGAATTGGGTTTGGGGGTGGCGGATTCCAGAAAACATCATTCCTGCGCATCATACCACAAATGCGCAGAGTAACTAAAACTATTTTTCTTCCAGGAAGAACAAAAAAAAAACATGCTTAGCAGGATAAAGGCTTCAAATGATTCAGAGGGAAAGGCGGCCCAAGTGGCCACATGGTTGCCAAATTTTCCTTTTTCTGGTCTCACATGCCTTTAATGCATGATTTCTGCATGAGAAGTGCCAGGTTGGCATAGCTTCAATCTGCTGGATTGGTTGCCAAACTTTCAACTCTGCATCTACAGAAATTCTCTCATGTAATTGTTAAAGTCTTAGGAGACCAACAGTGCTATCCTAAGCATGCCTACCCAGAAGGAAGTCCCATTGTGTTCAATTGTACTTACTCCCAGGAAAGTGTGGTTAGGATTGCAGCCTAAATTTGGCCAAACGTGCTAAATTGATTAACATGCAGCTGCAGTTTAAAGCAGCCCTCCGTCAGTCTTGGAAGACTATGGTAGCATGCTCTGCGCTGCATACACTGCATGCAAAGCACGAAAGCCTGGGTTGGATTGTTATGGAGGATAGGCTGTTACCCAAGCAGCAAATCCCCCCTCTCCACGCCACTGAATTAGCCCAATGGAAAGGTATTGCCAATACAATTGGATCCAGCTGCGTCACAGAACTGGGCTAAGGACAGGAGCTCACCCTGTCTTGTGGGGCTGACCCGGGTCTCGAACCCTGGCCTGCTGGTTAACAGGCACAGTGTCTTAGCCACTTGCGCCACCCACAGCCCTGGCTCTGCCTTTCCATTGGACTAATTCAGTGGCGTGGAGAGGGGGGATTTGCTGCTTGGGTTACAGCCTATCCTCCATAACAATCCAACCCAGGCTTTCGTGCTTTGCATGCAGCATATGCAGTGCAGAGCACGATACCATAGTCTTTCAGGACTGACAGAGGCCTGCTGAGTTTAAAGGCATAGGAGCAGAGAAAGAATGAGTAGGAGTTGTCGGGTGTCCATCACACACAACAACGAACACTCTCCGAGTGGCGTAAAATTGCAAACAACAGTAGCAGCGGATCATAAAACAAAGCAAAATATATTTTTATTTTTCCAACACAAAACACTATATGAAATAGACAGTTTAAGGATCAGAGACTCAAATGGAAAGATCCCATTGGTGGATTAAATCCACACCTTCCCTTTTCTATTCACAAAAAAATTAATATACTCTATAAATAAAACTGGATTCATTGGAGCAACCAAGGAACCCCATGTGACCCCCCCAAGGGGGATGACATCATCCTCTTCCTAAACCCCCTCCCCACCTGGCTCTCTTAAAGGGGCCATGGGAAATGATGCATCCTTCCCAGTTTCACTTATTGTCACCCAGTAAGAACATCTTTGTTGACTGTTGGTGTGCGTTTTTAAGACATTGAAAGATGACGCCGATAGATTTAATGCCGCTCAGTTCATTCAGGGGCCCTTTTAACTGATCAAACATATTTTAATCAATGATTCCAAGTCAATGAGAGTCTAATAAACACTGCAGTCCTAGGGTGGGTTTTGCTGTATTTCCAAAACCAGTGCATCGACCTCTAGGAGAGTCCATTTGGAGGCACACGTGGACCAGTTCTTAGAACACAATCCTAACCATGTCTACTCCAAAGTAAGCCCCATTGTGTACAATGGATCTTACTCCCAGGAAAGTGTTTTTAGGATTGTTCTCTTAGCCTAAGGAGCTCTCTTAGCCTAAGGAGCCCTAAGAATTGTTCTATTAGCTAAGGAGGACAGCTGGGGACGGAAGGGAGGTTGATTGTAGGGCCTGCCTAGCCCTGCAGGCCTCCTGGCATCTCTCTAGGGGGACCCCAAACTTGCCATATCCTGTGTGTCCAGGATGACCCTATTCTTTCCCCAGCACATGTCCTGGATTTTAACTTTATGTTCTGGCAAATCTTCAGTGTCCCTTTTATTATAAGCAGACAGCATGTTGCCTTCTTGGAATGAATCAGTTAGATTAATAGTTTAAATTGTATGTCCTACATTTTTTCTTGGACATCCTACATTTTTATGTGTGTTTTTGGGGTGTCTTGTCCTCTTTTTCTTGTACTGGCATAGGGTCACCCTATGTATGCCCCAGAAGACTGGGGCCGGAGGTGGGGAAGCATGGAACCTCCTTTAGCAGCACAGGAACCAGAAACATAAATTTTATTCATTTTTTTCACCTTTTTATACCACCTTTTCTCCAAGGAGCTTTCCCAGTCTGCAAGACGGACATAAGTTGTATCCATTGGAAGGATGTGATTTTAAGGGTTGTATTCAGCCCATTGATGAAGAAATGCTCTGGAGAGTCAAAGCCTCTTTTAAAAAAAAACTCCAAAACACATTGATAAATGCAATTAAAATTAAAAATGCAATTCATAATGCAATAAAATTCATTAAAAATGTGATTAAAATGGCAAAATTCTTTTAAAACTGAAAAATGCATTAAAACACTATTAAATTTGTTTAAAATGCAATTAGAATGTGATTGAAATGGAAAATGCAATTAAATTTAATTTCAAAATGCAACTAACATGCAATTAAAGACCTTTAAGATCATTAAGATTCCAAAATCCATTAAAAAAATGGAAAGTACAATTAAAGTTGCAACTAAATTTAATATAAAATGCAATTAAAATGTGATGGAAATGCAAAAATTTTAAAATGTGATTAAAAATTAAAATTGGAAATGTTTTTTAAAATGCAAAATGCATTAAAATGCTATTCAATTCGTTTAAAATGCAGTTAAAATGTGATTGCAATGGAAAATTCTTGTAAATTAAAAAAATTAAAAATGTAAATAAAATGCATTTAAACAGCCAAATGCCCTTTATGCAGCAAAGAGCAAATTCCTCTGCTCCTCCCTCCCAAGGCTTTACTCCTTGGCGCATGCGCAGAGCGTTCTGCCAGCAGCTACAAGATTTCGCCTTGCCCTTACATTTCAGTGCGCATGCGCACTGCTATTACCTTCGGCTCGCTTTTTCGCGCATGGGCAGTAGAGCATTCCGGGAAAGACTGGAATATTGACCAGAGTTTGCCCAGGTGCATGATGGGATTGGGCCATATATTGTCAACCCCAGAGCATTCTGGGAAGGGGGTTTCTTCACCCCTGGGTTACTTAGGCCCCCCCATTTGTGGCCTCTGCACCCAAGGGTGCCCCCATCCAGGATGGGCCTGGCTCCTGCAGCTGGGCTTGGGGGGCACCCTGGTGGCATGGCTAGAGGTGGGCAGAGCAGCCTGACTTGAAGGGAGGGGTGCAAACGGCCCCCCATCAGAGCCTTTCCTGGAGGTCCTATGGTGCCCCCCAGTAGTTTGACACCCTGGTTGGCATAGCTGGTGGGGGGGCAAAAGAGTCAGTCTTGGGGGAGGGGTGCAAGAGATCCCTCTCCTTCAGAGCCATACCTGGGGGTTTTATGGTAGCCCCCCTAGGGGGCACCTGGTGGCTTAGCTAGAGGGGAACAGCAGGCAGTCTTGGGGGAATGGTACAGGGGATCCTCCTTTGGAGCCATTCCTGTGGGTCCTATGGGTGCCCCCCAGAGGTTCCGACCCCCTGGTGGTATAGCTGGTGGGGGGGGGTGTAGTAGCCAGTCTTGGGAGGAGGGGTGCAAGGGGCCTCTCCTCTTTTGAGCTTTCTGGGTGGGGGTAGGCTCTAAAGTGGAGGGACCCCTTGCACCTCTCCTCCCAAGACTGAGTGCTCTGTACCCCTCTATTATGCCACTGTGACATCCCATCATGTTGGAGAAACACATTTTCCAGTATAAGCTTTGGAGCTGTTCAGTCAACCATTACAAACCAGTATAAACTGCAATTCCCAGGATGCCTTGCTAAGGGGCAAGAGTCCAGTATTTTCACCAGCTGAAATCCATAGCACAATCATGCCACCCAAGGGATGCTTTAAAAAATTTAATCCCCTTCCTCACCTCCCCAAAAAGAGAGTGAGGGATCTCCATCCTGGAGATGCTCAAGGGGCTGATCTTCAATGTATGAGCATCAATTCATAAGTGATGGTGCATAAGGGAAAACATCAAATATTGCTAGCAAGCCTTTCAGCTCCACTGGGAATGAAGTCGTTCCCCAAGCCACTGGGCTGTGCTATTAGCAGGGATGTCACGTAATGTCACATAGGTATAAGAGGACCAGTTCCAACGATATTCTGGGTTCACAAGTCTGTCAGGACAGGACCCTTGCTGAGCTAACTGAGCAAGAGGCACTCTTTCAAGTGGGTGTTCCTCTTTTATTTAGCAGGGGGAGAGTAACTGGCCCTACACACCCCAGCAGTGTCCGTTCAGGTGGCTTCTGCTGGTGTTCTTTTTTGCATTTTAGATTGTGAGCTCTTTTGGGACAGGGACCCATTAGCTTTTAATTAGCTATTATTATTTTTCTGTTTTCTTTGTAAACCGCTTTGTGAACTTGTTAGTCGAAAAGCGGTATATAAATACTGTAGGTAGGTAGGTCTGGGAGCTGCTTGAATTGAAGAGTTGTGGTACTGAATCCTGCCTCTGACCAGGAAAGAGGTGCGGTTTCCTGCCTATGCTCAGCATTGTATGTTAGGAGAAAGAGTGTTTCCTTTGTCCCTAAACATGCAAGAACAGGCATTAGGGAGCATCAGAAGGCACACCGCAGATGCTCAGAGGTGCTTATGCAATGTTATACCTGCTTATTTCAAGAAGGGACGTGGCCACAAATGGGGAGGTGCTGTTTCTTCCCAACAGAGAGGTACAATGATATCACAGGTTCCCCCAAACACCCACTTTCTACCACTTCTCTGAAGCCCATCAGCAGTCCTAGGAAGACACTATGTTCAGTTCCAGCTCTTCGGAGGGTTTGGCGGTTAAATCGGAACTGACGCAGCGGTACAGCCCGTTGTGCCAGGACTGCAGGTTAGTGATGCTAAGCAGAAGGTGGCCGTCCTCACGGTTGATGGTGACATCGTAAAACCAACAGCGCAGTTGTTCGGTGTTGTCCAGAGAGATCCAGGTGCCGAGCCACTGCAGAGGGGAGGACAAATAGGGCAAGTTGTGCATCTGCCCCTTTCAAGGGCGTCTTCCCTACCCCAACTGACCTCTGCGCCTTACATTGCTCCCTACAAGGTAGTCCCATCATTCTGTCGCTGCTGAATTCAGTACATGTGGGTGCAGTTCAGCTATTCCCACAGGTTGTGTTAGACCATGGCAATTATGAACCAGTGTGTTTGGACCAGTGGTGTACCTAGGTCATTTAGCACCTGGGGCTCTCAAATTTTTGACACCCCCGTACGGCAAAATTATTTTTTGCACAACTTCCACAGCCCTTGCATGCCACCCTTGTGCTACTGTTCCTTCAGCAGCAGTTAGGCCATCCTAGAGGTCTCCTAGCCCTGTTGACTTGGCTGAACTCTCAGCTCAAGATATGGCCTACCTTATGCCAGCTTAGCTGTGCCATTCTCTGGCAGGATTGTACCCCAAGCTTATGTTTTATTCTTTTTTGGGAGGGGGTGAGGCTTCCTTCTGGAGAACTTCTTGAGCCCCACTTTCTCTGGCTTGGGACCATTCTGGCAGCCTTACATTCCTTTCGGCCTGATCTGAACATAAGCCAGTGCACCTTTGCATACTCATGAGTAAAACTCAGCTGTGTGGCTCAGTTCCATTTCCTATAGGACTCAGTGCAATTATCAGGGACATTCTTCTGAGTTAATTTGGGGGGGGGACTGCATTCATTGGATCAAGACTATTCTGGGGGGATTGGCTTCCTCTCAGTTTGCCCTTTCCAACAACTTGCAAGTAAAGGTGTGATGTAGCTGACTTTCACTTTCCATATGAATCCATGCATTTATTTATTTTTTGGTCATAACTTTTGATAGAAAAAAGATATTTCAAAGCTGTTTTTTGCAATTCTACTGGAAAATATGCATCCAGTGGTTTATGACTCGATGGGTTTATTTTGAACAATTTTAGCAATTTTTGTGATTTTGATCAGCCCCAGTGTGACACCCCCCCCCCCGGGTGATACTCGGATACCCAGTCCCCAGATGCCACTGGTTAGGACACTTCAAGAAGTGCAAATGGTGTTTCAGAGGCTATGATGGTGGTTGCATTGGCTCTAAAAGGATGTAAGTGAGGCCAAACAAGGCACCTGTCTTGGCACAGGTATTCCGGTCAGCATCTCCATACTGTGAAGGCCATCTGCATTCATTCTCTCTTGTTAATGCCCTCTGGTTCCCATTTATGGGGTTCTGCTTTTAATGCCTGCATCAAAGTGGGCTGTGGGTGGCGCAAGTGGTAAAGACGCTGTGCCTGTTAACCAGCAGGCCAGGGTTCAAGACCCGGGTCAGCACCACAAGACAGGGTGAGCTCCTGTCCTTAACCCAGCTCTGCGACGCCAGCTGGATCCAATCGTATCGGCTCTGCCTTTCCATTGGACTAATTCAGTGGCATGGAGAGGGGGGATTTGCTGCTTGGGTAACAGCCTATCCTCCATAACAATCCAACCCAGGCTTTCGTGCTTCGCATGCAGCGTATGTAGTGCCAAGCACAATACCATAGTCTTTCAAGACTGACAGAGGCCTGCAAAGTGTCCTCTAGTGGCCACTTGGAGTGATAGTTTCAGGAGGTGGTATGGGGTCTCTCATTATCAATAACCCTTGGCCAAGTTCTTTGGGGCAGCTGAAGGTGAGGCTGACCATATGGCATAACCAAAAAAGAGGACAGGGACCACCCAAAAGGTAGGACACCCGAGAAAAATGCAGAACATGGCAAAATAAAAGCTAAAATCACTCATATATACTGCTTTCATGTGGTTAATTTAAATAGTATATTAACTTACTAGTTGAATGTACCTGTTGTTATGGGTGTAAAATTTCAAGGCGGGCATTCCAGGGCACTGGGAGGCATCACTGGGCACCAGCAGGTACCAGGCATTGGCACTGGGTGGCAGGAAGTGAGTCCAACCAGGCACTGGTCAGCACTGGGCAACGGATAGTGGGAAGCATCGAGCACTGGGTATCTTTATCAGGCATCATTGGGTAGTGGGCAGGTGAAAGGGCAGCAGGCACCAGCGGGCAGCAGGCACCAGGCATCCCTGCCGTGCACTGGACAAGTCTCAGGAATTCTTCAATGTAAAGTATAGAATGAAAACATGCCTGTTTTCATTCCCTTCTGGATTCTTAGTGGGTGCCTGCATCATGGAAGGAAGACCCTCCCCAAATTTTACATTTCTGAGTCCAGCGCTTTTGGCTGGGTATTGACTCAGTCTGTGAGTCTGGAAGTCAGGCTGCAATTCTAACCTACAGTTAGGTCGGCATGAGTCCCGGCACAGGTCCTCATGCCTGTCTTACTGCTGGGGAGGGGGGAGAGTTAGGCCAGTGAAAGGCATACACCTACCTCCCCAAAGCACCACAGGGAGATGTGCCAGGTGATTCACTCACTCATTCATCGATTCCCAGGAAAAACTGCTGGACCTAGATGGACCTTCCATGATGGAGGCACCCACTAAGAACCGGTCTTTGGAAATTCCAATAGGAAGGAGGTGAAAAGGGGTACAATGCGTTTTCCTCCCTAAACTTTACATTGAAGAATCCCTCACTGATCCAAGTCCTTCCCCAATCCCTGGATCGAGAAACCTGAAATTTGGGGAGGGTGTTTCTTATGTGACATGAACACCCACCAAGAACCTGGTGGGAATGGTGCATGAGGGGGTGATGCACGTGGGGGGATGGTGGACAGAGAGGGATGGTGTGCATGGAGGGATGTTTCACATGGGAGGGTTGATGCCCATGGGGGAATAGTGCACAGAGGAGGATGGTGCGCAGGGAGGAGGGTGCACAGGGTTTTTTACTCCTGCAGTGTGGGCACATTTCACTAGTTTTAGATAAAAGGTTTGGGATAATTTTTAAAAAGTCACTTTTGCTGAAAAGATGCTAGAGGAAGCTGCAAGAGTGAAACTGGTTTCAAACCAGTTTCATCCTGAAGTGCAGTTGGAGCTCTACATTCACGTGATTTACTCCCACATCTTTACTAAGGAGCGATCAGTCTCTGACCTCATTTCCATTTCATTACCCACCCAAGAAAAGGCTCTGTTTACATTAGTAATTTCAGCCTGCTTTTATAGGATGTAAACTGCCAGTGTCTTGGCAGAAAGAGTTCTGGGAGTTGCAATTTGGGGAGCTGCTGAGATGTTGGTTGCTGGTTCTGAGCCTCTGCTCCTCTGCAGTTCCCCTTCTCAAGATTCCCTGAGGTGACGGCCTCATATATACAGGTCTCCATCAGTCTTGAAAGACTATGGTATCGTGCTCGGTGCTGCATACGCTGCATGCAAAGCACGAAAGCCTGGGTTAGATTGTTATGGAGGATAGGCTGTTACCCATGCAACAAATCCTCCCTCTCTGCACCACTGAATTAGTCCAATGGAAAGGCAGAGCTGATACAATTGGATCCAGCTGGCGTCGCAGAGCTGGGCTAAGGACAGGAGCTCACCCTGTCTTGTGGGTCTCGAACCTTGGCCTGCTGGTTAACAGGCACAGCGTCTTAACGGCTTGTGCCACCAACAGCCCTATCTGACATAAATGGGCCAGCCCTGCCTCTGAGTTACATGCTGTACCCTTGTGGTACCCAGCTGGTACTTGGTAAACCTTGGGCAACAATCATATGGTTGTCTCAGCTGAAAAAATAAATCCTTTTTCATTTGCTGCCTGACCGTGCTGAATTTCTGGAAAGCGAATCCACTTAAATCCTCTCCTCGTTTATCAGTCATGCACTCCAGGGTCACGTCGCTGCCCAACTGAAGAGGGTCTCCCTTGCCCTTGAAGCGGATGGTTGGCAACCCTGAAACAATAAATATTTGAAAGAGGTGTGTGTAAGTGACACACAAGCCTCCTGTTCCTTGACCCACAAACCTGAGCTTCATTTGTGCCTATAGTTGTCTTCTTAGCTCCGTCCTTGTTTTTGTGCGGCTTTTGTTTTCCCCAGAATTATTACTTATTATTATTATTTATTCAATAATTTTGTTAATTATTGTCTTTTATCACTGGCCCCACTCTCTGAGAACTATCTGGAATTTTCCATCTTGCTTTTCCAGCCAAGCATTCCAACTCAACCTCAAGGCATGTGCAGAGTGCCTCTCATGCAAGTGGATAGGTGGGCAAAATATCCACACAGGCTTGAGCTTTGGAACCGCTTAGCAACCATGATCATATTTGCACACATTATTTCATCGCGGTCCAGACAATCGATGTTACACAACCTACCTACCCCTGGCTGACAGGGACTTGCCAAAGAAATTAACATCTCCTGCCATATACACAATGGGTTTTTAACAAAGGTAGCATTTGAACTCGAGACTTCTCGGCTTCAGATTCCACATTCACAGTCAAACCTCTGGCTATTTTGAGAGGCTCTGCTTCAACAGAGTTCAATTCTGCAGATCAGCAGCTGCAGTGGACTCTGCGCTACAGGCTCGCCAGTGCACTACTAGCTGGACTCACCACATAGCAGCATGGACTACACCAGTGGTGTCCAACATGTGGCCTGGGGGCCGCATGCAGCCCAGGACGAGGGTGGATGCAACTCTCCTGAAAAGCTGGCCACCACCATTGGAAAAACTGGTTTTGTGGCAGCAGCCGTTTTCAGTCTTCGCGTGCTTCCCTGCGCACTGCCCTGGGCGGCCGCCACAAAGCTGGTCTGGGCTGCCTGGCTCCTCTCCCTACCTTGCAGTGCTCGCCCACCTGCATCTCCCAAAAGCAGCCTCGGCCTCTATCCCAGCTGCTGCCTGCTGCCCATGAGACCTACTCAGAAGGCTTACTCCCAAGTTGCAGTCTGAGAGCCCAATGATGCATAGGATGGGCTGTGATCCTCTCCACCCTTAACCTTGGAGATATGCTGCAACCCTAACCATGTCTACTCAGAAGTAAGGCCCATTGTACCCAGTGGGTTTTACTCCCAGGAAAGTGTGTTCAGGATTGCAGCATATCTCTAAGGTTAAGCTTGGAGAGGATCACAGCCCATCCTTTGCATCATGGCTCCTCAGAAGTAAGCCCCGCTAAAGTCAATGAGGCTTTCTCCCAAGTTGCAATCTGAGAGCCCAATTCTATGCATGGCTACTCAGCAGAAAACCCCATGATAATCAATGAGACTTACTCCAAGGTTTAAAAAATGTAGGACAAAATATAGGACACCCTACATTTTGTCCTATTTTTTAAAAAAGTTGTTAGTATTTATGTGCGGCCCAAACCAACTTGTTTTCTTCCAATGCGGCCCAGGGAAGCTAAAAGGTTGGACACCCCTGGACTACACCTTTGCGAGATGGACAAAGCTTGCCACCTTTTTTCTTTTAATCTGGGGCTGCTGCTCTGTCTCAACAGCAACCGAAACACAGAACGGATGCAGAAACCTTTTCCACCACCACCACCACCACCTTTCTATGCACCCAGCACCACATCAGGGAAAGGATCACCAACAAGATGCGAGCTTGGGTTAGATTATGGCAGAAGAACTGGGTCCGCTGAAAAGGTGGTGATCCTGTCTGGGTCTGGCAAGAGTTTTCCCATCCGCAGCAGACAGAAACCCATCCATAAGAGAGTTGTGATTTGACTCACCTGCATGGGTCAGAGGGAGGGTAATCATCAAAACTATGGCCAGGAGCCACAGCTTCTCACGAAACTGCGCCATCGCAGCCTGCTTGCTGATGGGTTCTGATAAAAAGTTTCTTCACTTCGAGGCTTGGGGTGCAAAGGATCTCATTGCTTCACCACCTGGCATGCTGGGGAAGAGTCAAAACACTCTGCTTGCTGGGTGCTGCTGGTGCACAGGCACCCAAAGGTGTCCCCTCCTCCCACCCACAAATGTTGGTTTTCTAACACATTCATTATTGCATGCTTCTATCCTGGGAACTGAGCGGGCCCATATGTGAAGCCAGTTGGGGCTAGTTGCCACAGGTGGAAGAGTGGTGCCCACCTCCATCTATTCAACTTCATCCAACATCTGTTCAATCCTGTGCAAGTGTTTTCCTGACCTAATAGTGCTGTTGCAAGAGGTTGTGAGGAGTGCAGGTCATACCATGGGAATGGGTAACCACTATTGGCTGAAATTTTTAAAATCTTAGTATTTTAGAATAATACCGACATGCCACATTATATAGCATTTGATGTGAAATCTTATGCAGAATGCAACGAAACATACCATGTTGAAACATCTCTTCTGCCAAACATCATAGCTGGAAAAAAGCTGGCGATGGGTATGCTTTACCATACCCATCACCTACCCACTGCATGGGAGGAGATCCATCGTGGGGCTGATGTGCAGGCCTCCTGCATTAGATTATGCAAACCCAAGTGACACCACTGGGAATGGGGTTCTAGGAATTTTAAAGCCATCATGATGGGCTTGATCTTTGGGTCAGATCAACCACGTCAAGGGTCATCCAAATCCAGAGATGGAGGGATTTGGGGCAGGCTTTGGAGGTGATTGGGTTTGGTAGAGCTTCTCCTTGTAGAGGGGGTTTCCATTTAACTTTGGCTCAGAGTTTTCTGGGAAGCTGTGGACACTTGCAAGGCCTGCCACACTGCATGTGAGGGCACACTGCGCAACCCAGTTGGCTTGGGTATTTTACTGCTCTCCAGGGCCACCAGTCTCCTCCTCCTGTTTCATTCCCTTCTTTTCAGGGAGCAGGAGGAGGAAGGCACATGTGTTCATCTGCTGCATGCAGTTGGCCGCAAGCATAGCCCTTAGCATGAGAAACAGGCAATGATAATGATTTTACAGAACGATAGGCTACATCATGATCCTTTGACTGAGACGATAGTCAAGCTCCTTCTTGCATGGTCTCTCTGCTTGTTACATGGCTGTGCATACACGTAGGGCCAACCCAATTATGAAGTCAGCTAAGGCACAAGCCTCAGGTTGATGGCTGGGAGCCTCCACCTAGACTCTGCTGCTGCTCCAAACCCGCTGGTTATGAGAAGGAAGGAGAGAATGGAGTGAAGGAGGAAGTGTGGAGGAGAGCCTTCCATTTAACCCAATGTTTGTGGCTTTAAATGCTCTATATGGTACAATCAAGCAGGGCAATACACTAAAAATTACATAGTTTTAAAAAAGATCTGTAAAGCAGTTGAAGTTTATCTTTGAAATCCTTTTTTTTAAATATAGAGGAACAGAACATATAAAAAGAGTGCTCTCAAACATGTGCAGAGTGCACTTCAGAGCCAACACACTAGAGATCTAAAAGGGAAGTGGTTTGTTTTCATATCAAGTCTGTTATGAGACTCGGGTTTCCTTGTGTGTTTGTTTATATGTGTGTGTTTGTGTTTCCTTGTGTGTTTGTTTATATGTGTGTGTTTGTGTTCCCTTGCTTGTGTGTGTGTGTGTGTGTGTGTGTGTGTGTGTGTGTGTGTATTCGCTTTTATATAAAAACACAAACACATCCCATTGAAGACCTCCCTTGCGGCTCACAAACAGGAGGTGAAACACTGACCAGTTAAGTGGGAATCCCAAACCAGAGCTGTCCTGCAGGTTTATGCATGCTGGGTGGTAGGTCTCTCCATGGGGCGCCCTCCCTGCAGCCTAATGGAGGGCTGACTGGTAGCCCCAAAGTGGGCAGGACCAACTGCTATAACTTTCCCTTTCTCACTGCCAGCCCCAATGACATCACAGAGCCAGAGTGGGAGGGGCCAAGGGTGGAGATGGACAGGTGTCAAGGTTGGCTCAGGTGAACCTACCTGGCCAAGGTGCTGAACTGGATCTACAAAGAGAGGGGGGCAGGAGTTGGAAAATTTGGGGAGTGGAGACCCTCCAAATTGAATATATAAGATCAGCAATATGGTTCTGTTTACTGCTAAGAATTCAGGGTGACCAAATATCTGGTTTCACTAGAACATGTCCTATTTTTAGCCATTTGTCCTAGAAAAATCTTCAGTGTATGTCCTACATTGTATGTCCTACATTTTTCTTGTCCTACATTTGTGTGTGTGTGGGGGGGTGCCTTGTCCTTTTTGTGGCATATGTGGGCTGTAAGTGGGTGGTGCAAGCGGTTAAGACGCTGTGCCTGTTAACCAGCAGGCCAGGGTTCGAGACCCGGGTTGGCCCCACAAGACAGGGTGAGCTCCTGTCCTTAGCCCAGCTTTGCGACGCCAGCTGGATCCAATTGTATTGGCTCTGCCTTTCCATTGGACTAATTCAGTGGCGTGGAGAGGGGGGGATTTGCTGCTTGGGAAACAGCCTATCCTCCATAACAATCCAAGCCAGGCTTTCGTGCTTTGCATGCACCGTATGCAGCGCCAAGCACGATACTGTAGTCTTCCAAGACTGATGGAGACCTGCACTCCGCACTCCATAAGGTCACCCTATGGGTCACCCTATTGTATGCCGCAGAAGGCTGGAGGTGGAGAAGCATGGAAGCTCTTATTAGCAGCACAGGAACCAGAAATGTAAATTTTATTCATTTTTTCCATCTTTTTATACCACTCTTTCTCCAAGGAGCTTTCCCAGTCTGCAAGATGGACATAATTTATATCCATTTAAAAATGGAAAATGCATTAAAATACAATTAAAATGCAACCAGATTTTTATTTAAAATGCAATTAAAATGTAATTAAAATGGAAAATTCGTTTAAAATGCATTTAAATTTCATTTTAAAAATGCAATTAAAGTTCTTTTGAAATTCCAAATTTCATTAAAAAAATGGAAAGTGCATTTAAAATGAAATTAAAAATATTAAATATAAATATTAAATTAAATATAAAATGCAATTGAAATGCCAAGTTCATTTTAAAATGTGATTTAAAATACTATTAAATTTAATTTTGAAATGTAATTAAAATGCATTAAAAAAAGTCAAATACTCTTTTATGCAAAATTCCTGAGCAATGCCCAATGAGCACATCTTCCTGCATGCGCATGCGCATAATCTTCCGCCAGCAGCTGCAAGACTTCGCCTTGCCCTTACGTTGTCAGTGCGCATGCGCAGGACTTCGCGTTCCAGTGCGCATGCGTAAAACTACTTGCTCCTGTTCATCCCCTCAGGTTGATTTTTCGCGCATGCGCAGTAGCGAAAGCTCGGCTGGATGGCCCACGCCCACTTTCCTGTCTGCGCCTGCGCAGCTAGGCTCCTGTGGCCAGACGGGACCGGTCCGCCCCTCCCCAAATCCGGAGGAACCGGTGAGTGCTGGGTCGCGCAAAGCATTGTGGGGAAAGGGGCAGATTGCCTCACTTGCCCTCTCTTGGCCACAGCAGAGCCTTTTTCCCCAGGCGCAGTGCATGATGGGATTGGGGCTTCCCAACCCCCCCTCCCTGTGGGCCATACAGTCGCAGAGCATGATGGGATGGCACTCCCTCTGGGCCATACTGGCGCAGAGCATTCTGGGAAAGGCTGAGATGTTGGCCAGAGTTTGCCCAGGTGCATGATGGGATTGGGCCATATATTGTCAACCCCAGAGCATTCTGGGAAGGGGGTTTCTTCACCCCTGGGTTTCTTAGGGCCCCCCATTTGTGGTCTCTGCACCAAGGGTGCCCCCATCCAGGATGGGCCTGGCTCCTTCAAGTGGGC
Source organism: Cryptoblepharus egeriae (assembly GCA_030015325.1). Classification (NCBI taxonomy): domain Eukaryota; kingdom Metazoa; phylum Chordata; class Lepidosauria; order Squamata; family Scincidae; genus Cryptoblepharus; species Cryptoblepharus egeriae. Next base: position 3,674,122 of record JAREYC010000014.1, read on the forward strand.
CTCGGGGGCACCCTGGTGGCATGGCTAGAGGGGGGCAGAGCAGCCTGTCTTGAGGGGAGGGGTGCAAAGGGCCCCCCTTCGGAGCCATTTCTGGAGGTCCTACGGGTGTCCCCCATTAGTTTGACACCCTGCTGGCATAGCTGGTAGGGGGGGGCAGAACAGCCTGTCTTGAGGGGAGGGGTGCAAAGGGGCCCCCTTCAGAGCCATTCCTGGAGGTCCTACGGGTGCCCCCCAGTAGTTTGACACCCTGCTGGCATAGCTGGTGGGGGGGGGGGCAGAACAGCCTGTCTTGAGGGGAGGGGTGCAAAGGGGCCCCCTTCAGAGCCATTCCTGGAGGTCCTACGGGTGCCCCCCAGTAGTTTGACACCCTGCTGGCATAGCTGGTGGGGGGGGCAGAACAGCCTGTCTTGAGGGGAGGGGTGCAAAGGGGCCCCTTTCAGAGCCATTCCTGGAGGTCCTACGGGTGCCCCCCAGTAGTTTGACACCCTGCTGGCATAGTTGGTGGGGGGGGGGAGAACAGCCTGTCTTGAGGGGAGGGGTGCAAAGGGCCCCACTTTGCAGCCATTCCTGGGGGTCCTACGGGTGCCCCCCAGTAGTTTGACACCCTGCTGGCATAGCTTATGGGGGGCAGAACAGTCAGTCTTGGGAGAGAGGTGCAAGGGACTCCTCCCCTTCAGAGCCATACGGCTCTGTTTTGTTCCCCCCACCCGGAATGGCTTCAAAGGGGGGGGGCTTGCACCCCTCCCCCAAGACTGACTGCTCCACCCCTCTCTTATCTGTCCCATCATGTTGGAGAAACACATTTTCCAATAAAAGATTTGGAGCTGTTCAGTCAACCAGTACACACCAGTACAAACCAGCACACACCAACACAAACCAGTATACACCAATACTGGGGTGGCAGATGAGGCAGAACCCTCATATCACAATCCACGGAAAAGCACCACAGCCTGCCCACCCCTACCTGTATACATTTGAGGAGGCTCTCCTTGTACCTGGGAAAGTGGGAGTAAGTAAGTCCTCCTCAAGAGTAAAGTAAACTAGCTCAGGGAGAAGCATCCATGGACAACAACAGAGCGGTTCTGCCTCACCCTCCACACCAGCACATATGTCTCGGTGGATGGATGGAGCCTTAGGATGTCTCAGAGAGGAAGTGGTGGGCTTGGAAGCCTGCAGTGTGTCGGGCAAACCTTTTAACGGGTTCTGCTCCTCTTGCAGGTTGGGCTGCCAGCCATTAAGGGGCGATGTCGGAAGTGCTCAAGCAGGTGGAAGTTGGGAGCTCTGAGGACATTGGATTTCAGGAGGAGATTTCCACGGGTGAGCAAGGTGTAGAAATCAGTGAGGCCTCAAGGAGGTGTGGCTGGCTCCTAGAGCCTGGAGTATGGTGGAAGGGGCCCTGGTGGTGATCTGCAGCTTATGTACAGCTGGTGCTAGCTTCAATATATGGACCAGAAGCTTGTTTTTATTGGGATTTCCCAGTGGGCAGATTTGTGGTCCCCAAGAGTCACAAATGGCCCCACCTTAAGGTTGCCATAATTCTCTTCCACAAAATTGGAACAGGACCCTCTGTCCCATTTGCCAGTCTGTGAACACAATCCCCCCAAATCAGAATTGTCCCTGTTTTTTGGGATATATGGCAACCCTAACCTAACTGGGTTTGGGCACCCTTGCTTTTCAATCAGAAAGGTTGGTAGATGCTATCACTGCAACAGCACTGATGTAGCTGGAATAATTTCTTCTATTGAGAGTTCAGGGCCACTGTACTGACAATTATCTGTTAATGTAATTGATAATGAAAGTTCTTAGGAATTGTTCAGCATTGAGTTCTTCGGATCACAGCCGGTAAATCTTCTAGGTGTCTCCACCATGCAAGAAGAGGATGAATCTGAACGAACCTCAGTATCTTCCGGAGACAGTAGCCCCCCCACCCCATCTGTCAATGGCTATCCAGGTACATGGATTTGGATGGGTCAAGTTGCAAGGTGGGGTGAGATTTAGAGCACAATCATAACCATGTCTACTCAAAAGTGTAAAACATTGTGTTAATTGGGTATTACTCCCAAAAAAAAGTGTCTTTAGATTGCAACCTAAGGCATAAGGCTGCAATCCTAAAGACATATTTCTGGGAGTAGGCCCCAGTGAACACAATGGGGCTTACTTTTGAGTAGACATAGTTACGATTGTGCTCTAAGTCTTACAAAAGGAAACTTCTAAGGGTTGAATTTGGTGCCGAGTTTGATTATGAGTTCAGTCAAAGTGCCAGTTACACTGGGAGCACAATCCTAACTATATCTACTCAAAAGTTAGCCCCATTGTGTTCAACGTGTCTTACTCCCAGGAAAGTGTGTTTAGAATTGCAGCCTGAAAGCAGCTTATGGTAGGAAAGCAGCTGAAAGCAGGTTATGGTAGCAGCAAAGCAGGGAGCACTCCTGAACACATTAAAAGCACACTGAACACATTTGCAGTGGTTAGTAATCTGATAAAATCTAAATAGTAGTTGTGGGGAGTGGTTGGGAAGGTTGATCAGGATCACAAGCGTGAAGTGAGAGTGTGTTAAATGCTGCATTTCCAATTAAAATTGAGCCACTGAATCAACTGTTAGCACCAGCATGGAAGCATGAGGCTCATAGCTTCGGGGTTGCAATTTTACCACGCAAGAAAATGTTAAGTACCCACTGCCTCCATGATGTTGATACCATCCATCACTGTATAGCTGCCATTTGGATTTGGAAAACCCAAAATAAATATGCAAGATGAAGCAGTGAACTAATGATGATTCAAAACATGGCTGATTGGGCTGCAGAATTGTCAGTCTGCAAAGGTGGGAAAGTCAAGAAGTTGTGTCTGCTTACCTGTGGTTTTGTTCCCCTCCAGCTATCTTGCTAGGCCCTGGAAGCAAAGAGCCTCTGGCAGCAACAGGAGAATTGCTGGATGATAGTGGAGAAGCTGGGCAGGATCGCCTGAGTTCTTCACAGGCTCCCAGTCCTGAGTGGCATGAATGCCCTGAATGCGGGCGTGGCTTTGGCACTTCACGTGCCCTGAAGGTGCATCGCAGCTACCATGTGGGGCGGAAGCGGCCACATAGCGGCTCTTCTTCTTCCAAGCCGCCACCACTGATCCTGCCTGGGAACCATGAGGGCCAGGAAGGGCGGACAGCCCTCCCTCCAAACCGGGTCCGAGCTTTCCACTACATTTGTGCCGAATGTGGCCTGGGCTTCGCCTCTCCTGCCACATTGGAGGGCCACCGCTGTGAACACGGCTGGCGCCGCAGCCCCCCAGCTCCTCCCCGCAACAAGTTTCCCCCCTTGTATGCCCCCAGGGAGGCCAATGGTGATCAGGACACAGATGGGGCTGATGGACCGTACCATTGCACCGAGTGCTCGGGGGAGTTCAATTTGGTGTCAGAACTTCATGCGCACTACATGCTTCACGCCCGTGGAGAGCTGTAGATCATTTTCTGCCCCAAAATCTTTCCCTTTCCCTGTCTAACAGGTGGCACCTGCCAAGGGGTTTGTCTGGGTCAGGACTGAATGAAATGGAAGCCTCCTTTTTTAGTTTATTCTTAGTTCCTTTCAGTATTTTTAAAATGAATTTTGCTGAAGATGTTGGGGGGAGGAAACAACTGATTACTCGGTTCACTCCTTTCTATATATCCAGCCCACACAGAGCTGTGAAAGTGCCCTGCCTACCTGCCCAGGAAATAGGTGCTGCGTTTCCCCTGCTCAGAAAGATGGTCTGAATCTAGCAGCCCACAATCTTGGGTAGTCTTTCCCAAAGGAAACCCGTATAGGGGGAAACATAACCTCAGAAGAGCCCTCCTGGATCAGGCCAAAGGCCCATCTAGTCTAGCTTCCTTTATTTCACAGTGCCCACCATATGTCACAGGGAGCACACAAGAAAGCAAAATACTTGTATCTTGTTGCCACTCCCTTGTCTCTGATATCTGGGGTTTTTGTGATGGAGACACTAGACCCCCAACTGAGCTCATCACTCAGATGGAACTGGGAAAGGCCTTATTCCAGGCTGTTCCCAGGTTGGGAAACGAGGGGATGGATGGGAGCTGCTTGTTCACTGTAGAGGTCCTGTATCCTCAGCCTCTTTCCCCCTATTGTTAAGACATGTCCCTCCCCAGTTGGGTGCCTGCTGCCACCGTCACCTCTCGGGCACCCAGGTGGTCCATATGCTGAACTGAAGCTGTATCCTGTCTGTTTGCGTGCGTGCATTTGTTTGCCTTTTCGGAGAACAGCTTCTGGAGGCGACATCAGGTCAGCATTGCTAATGAGTATTAACCATCTGTCTTCACAGTAGCTGGGATATTTTGGTTGAATAAAAGTGATTCCTTACATGTGACTTCTTGTTCCTATTTCTATATTTACAAATAGGGGTAGGTTGTTGAGGCCTGATTTGCTGCAGAGCTTGGAGTGGGGGGCTCTGCACTGAAGAAAAGGCTTCTGTGTTGTGCAAATCAAGCAGCTTTTGATGCATAAGGTAGGAATTGCTTCTTGGATCTTTGCTTGCTCCTTTTTAAGGTAAGCTGAAAAGTATGTCTCTGCCATTCGCCTTTCAAAAAACTTGCAGCCTCTGCAGGAACAGCTATATATCCCAGCATCATTAGTTGTCAGATTAGGCACCTGTGTGTACAGATGAAAATTAGCTGTGTCATTCCAGCAATATAATTCTCAATATAATATAATGACTCTGAAGAAAGAAGTTGTTCCCACTTTGTTTTACTAATCCAAGGCACAAATGTTTCCTTCTGTTTCAACAACTTTAAATATACACCCCGAGGCCATTGGGTGGAGTCCCACCTGCACTGCTGCACATTTTTATAGCTGGTTTTTAAAATGCCTGCGTAGGAAGTAAATCCCGCTGTGTTCAGTGTGTCTTCCACTTAAATTTGCACAAGATCACGACCTAAGGCTGTGTATTTCAGACAACAGTCAGAGGTTGTCTCATCCCCTTGCTAGGGCTGGGAGTGCCCCACCTGTCAGCCACGTTAATTGATGATGAGCACTTGATTTTATGGTGATATAAAACTAGAAGCAAATTAAAATTTAAAAAACCATTTAACAAAAGGTTCACTTGTCTCAAGAGGGTGGCATGTTTCATATCTTGAAACTGAACCCAGAAACTGTATCCAGATTTTAACAAGTGGCTGACAGATTTGCCATCAGATTTCAGGGTAGGCAAAACAAAGTAACACTGTTACTGTATATTATTGCAAAAGGATTTTATCTTTATTTCTAATCAGCAGTTCTTATTCTGTGCACCCTTCGGAAGCTGCCATTAATAAATTCTTAACCCTCAAACAGGGAAAGGATTGAAATTTGTTCCTGTTCACAATTCTTCCTACATCGTGGCTGTGTGCCTCCCCCATAAATGTCTGCTTAGGGGCAAAGTTCCTAATTATTCTGTACAATGTACCGGCATAACAGGTGTGGAGAGTGGAACAATCAGCCTTATAGGGAGCATGCAAGGAGCCCCTTGTCTTCTGAGCCATTCCAGGCAGAGGTGGGAGTAAAATGGAGCTGGTCAGGATGGAGAGGCAGGTGGAAGTTCAACAGGTGTCTCCCCTATAAAGGCAAACAAGCAAAACAAGGCAAACAAGCAAAAATAATAACACATAAGCATAAATTTCCAAGAAATCTTGCTTTACATAACAAGTTCCGCTTCACTTAACAAGCAAGCGCACTATGGGCAGGCGTGCTCTGCAGCCCTGATGCTCCGCATGGAGGCTCTTTAAAGGGGCTGCCGGCCAGTGCTGCTGTTCTCACTGCCCCAACTTGGGGGCAGTTGTCTGGGGGTGCCAATGGCAGCTGTCCCTAACTGCCCCCAAGTTCCCCCACTGACCACCTTGAACCTCCAGGTAAGCCTGCCAGGAAAGTGTCTGATTGCAGTTTCCTATGTCTACTCAGAAGTAAGTCCATTGTGTTAAATGGGTCTTACTCCCAGGAAAGTGTCTTTAAGATTGCAGCCGAAGTAGACTTCATAGGAGCATGCACATGGAATGCATGTTCTGAATTCAATTCCAGTGTTTGGTCAGCATGAAAAGCTGAAGGGCTTTTGGGGCAAGGAGGGGGAAGGGAACTCAATGCAGTTCAACGCAGTTGCAACCAGATCTGTTCATTCAATGCAACCTACTCCTGGAATTGCATTGTAGTGGGACTGCGCATGCGCTCTCCCCCTTTCTGGCACTCAAGATGCCTTTGCCCTTGCTGGGGCGTCAGAAACAGTAGAGCGCATGCGCATAGCAGTGCGCATGCGCTTTAAGCTCGCTGTTTTGCTGATGCTTCAAGGGTCGCATCAGCGTCTAAGGGTGCGCATGCGCTTTCGGTTGATGTTAGGGGTGTCCACGGATAACGCCTGTCTAGAATTCCGGGGAAATGGAGCCCGCCGAGCGGAATGAGGGGGTTTCCTAACCTGCTCAGAGTTGTATCTTCGGCACAGCGAAGAGGCTGGTATTCACGGCGAGGTGAGGGCGGAATGCCCGTGTGAAGTGTATTCAGGCGGTGTTTGGACAGCCCTGTCAGGATAAGGGGTCCTTTCAGAGGAAGGACCCCGGAAATTAAAAAAAGCAGAAGAGGGAGAGTGGAGAAGAGGAGCATAGAGAGGGTGCTGGGTGCTGGGTGCTGGGTGCTGGGTGCTGGGTGCTGGGTGCTGGGTGCTGGGTGCTGGGTGCTGGGTGCTGGGTGCTGGGTGCTGGGTGCTGGGTGCTGGGTGCTGGGTGCTGGGTGCTGGGTGCTGGGTGCTGGGTGCTGGGTGCTGGGTGCTGGGTGCTGGGTGCTGGGTGCTGGGTGCTGGGTGCTGGGTTGGCCTGTGGAACCCAAGGAAGAAAGATTTGCTTGGAGTCAATGGAGAAGCATGGGGTGTCCCCTCCAAGATCTGGAGCATGGAGAGCAGGAGCAGCCCCTCCACCTGGGGTGCAGAGGCCTGGTCTCCCCTCCATTGGGGGAGCAGAGGGAGGAAGACTCCCCTCTCTCCCTCTGGGGGGCTGCAGGGAAGGGGGAGTGGTAGGGGGAAGCACCCTTCATAGAGTCCTGGAGTTGGAAGGGCACCCACAAGGCCATCCTCTCAGCTTGGCATTCCTCAGCCAGTGGCACTTATACAAGGTGATTGAAAAGTAACTTCCTATATTGTAATTTATAAGTATTTTAAAATAGGGAGTTACTTTTCAATCACCTTGTATATCCTATATATGTGTGTGTGTGTGTGTGTGTGTGTGTGTGTCACTGTGCCTGTTAACCAGCAGGCCAGGATTCAATTCCTGGGTCAGCCCCACAAGACAGGGTGAGCTCCTGTCCTTAGCCCAGCTCTGCGACGCAGCTGGATCCAATCGTATTGGCTCTGCCTTTCCACTGGACTCATTCAGTGGAGTGGAGAGGGGGATTTGCTGCTTGGGTAACAGCCTATCCTCCAGAACAATCCAAGCCAGGCTTTCGTGCTTCGCATGCAGCATATGCAGCGCTGAGCACGATACCATAGTCTTCCAAGACTGACGGAGGCCTGCTTTATTTATATATATATATACACACATATATATACGCACATATAGGTATATAGATAGATATGTATACGTATATGTGTGTGTGTGTGTATAAGTATATACTGTATAGCCATTAGCCGAAATCAAATTCCAAGTATGGTATTCATACTTGGCCAATAAATGTAAATCTAATCTAATCATTGCAGGAATAAAATACCCCCTATACACCATTGTACAACACCTTCCATTCATTGCATATCCACCTGCCCCACACTCATCCACCCCCCATGCGCATTATCCCCACACACATCATCCCCTATGCACACCGTCCCTCCAGTGCATCCTCCCCCCAGTGCCCCAGGCACCGAGCACCAAATTGGCTGATGTTGTTCAGTCTCCATGTTAAGTATAGGACAGAAACATGTTGCCCCCTTTTCAGCCCCTGAAGGGTTAAGTTCTCCAGATGGTTCTTGGTGGGAGTTCAGGTGACAGAAGGAACTCCCAGAATTCCATGCTTCAGGCCCAGCAGTTGGGGAGGAATGTTGCTGAGTCAGCAATTCTCAATGCAAAGTATAGGGAGGAAAACGCATTGCGCCCCTTTTCACCCCCTTCCGGTCAGAATTTCCAAAAACCGTTTCTTAGTGCACCCCTCCCTCACGGAAGGAACACCCACCCCAAACTTCACACTTCTAGGCCTGGCAGTTCTGGCTGGGTGAAGGGAGGCAAGAGGCGGGTGAAGGGAGGCAAGAGCAGTCTTTGCCTTTTCCAACTGCCATTTCTAACTGGCTCAGTGAATAGGCCAGGCTGGGGAGGCGAAAGATGGTTGGGAGAAGGTCAAGTAGTCTCTGCATTTCCTCCTGCCATTTCCATCTGCCAGGCTGAGAGGAGGCAAGCAGTCGCTGCCATTTCCAGCTGCCAAGCTAAAGGGAAGCAAGTGGCGGTTTCGAAAGGGTCAAGCATTCTCAGCCTTTTCCACCTGCTATTTGCTCCTGTCTGACCCAGTGAAGAGGCCAGGCTGAGGTGAAGCAAGAAAAGGCAAAGCAGTCTGCTTTATCTTCATTCTCACATACTCTTCCCTAAATTTACTCTTTCCTAAGGAGCTTAAAGAGATGCCACTGAAGAGAGGAAAAATAAGTGATGAAGAACAGCTTATCCTAGACACAATTCGATGTTCAGAGGATGCAGAGCAGAAGAGATTAGCTAGAAGTTTAGAGATGGCAGAGCAGAGAGTGGAACGGCTTCAGAGAAAGAGAGAACACAAGCAACGTGTTCGTTTTAATGAGAATGAGGAGGAAAGAGGAAAAAGGCTGGAGCTTGCTGGACAGTGCATGTGAGATACTCGTTCCAAGGAGACTAACAGCCAAATCCAGAGTAACTACGTGAGCACGTAAGAGACATTACATGCACCCGTAGTTACTGCACCACCTAGTGAAAACCTATGGGAAAATCATATTGCAGTCCAGAGTAAATTGTTCTTACAGCGGAGCAAGGACCACCCATAGCTACTCTGGATTTTGCCCTAAAGAGGAAGAGGAAAAGGAAAAGAGGCTAGTTCAGAATAGAGAAAGCATGCAAAGATGAACAGATGAGCAGTACACGCAGAGAGATTTCCTCAGTCTCTCCTGGGTAATTCTAACTCGTTCAAACTAATAAACAGAGGTGCACACATTTCAAGGAGGCTTTTCACCCATGAATGTTGTTGTACCTTTGCAAGTGAAAACTATAGGCTCTTACTAGTGTACCTATATTTTTGCAGTGGAAGTGGCCTAAAAGGGTAAAGGAAAGACACAACTCTGTTCTCTGGCTGGTCACAAGACAACAATTGCTGTTTGGTGGTGATGCAGCGTAAGATGAAAAAGTCATTAAAAGTATCCGACTTCACCCACGCGTAGCCTATTTGTGAGGAGGGGGTTGATATTTTACTTACTTGCCCCATTGGTTCTGTCCTTTCAGGAAACGATGGCTGACTTGGCTACTCTCAGCAAGCCACCACTACCCAAACAACTTCTGACACGCGTGTCAAACTGTGATGGGCCTCATTCTCCATCGCCCCAGGGGCATTTTCCGATCTGTAAATCGGAACCTACCTGCTTAGAGGAAGAGAGCCCAACAGCACAGCCATCTGTCTGTACAAGCACACACGGGAAGGGCAAAGTATCCCCCATCAATAGTACAATCTGTGAGTACTGTGATGTTGGTTCTTGATGCTAAATCTGTTTGGTATGTACAGTTATCAGCATATATTAGAAATAAGTAGTTTATAAACAATAGTAATAGAAGTGAAAATTTTCTCCTTTTTATCTTCCCTTAATTTGATGTCAACTTGAATTTTTTTGATGATGCTCATTTGAAAATCTGTGGCAAATACGTATACTTGTCCACTGTTCCTGCTGTCTCCCACCTATGCCATGCGTGTCCTGATACTGGTGTATGTGGGTGACCATATAGAATGGAGGACCATTGCTTAGAAAAAGGGAATTGAGGCAGGTTTAGCCCATCATAGGTTTAAAAAGCAGCACTGCCTAGATTCCCTCTTCTATGCAAAGGTTAAAGGTTGAGGCACTCTGTCCTCCTTTTTATATGGTCACCCTGTATTCTTCTAGTACAGGTGTTAAACTTGGCAACAGCTGACTGCTTTATTTCCTGTCTAGGACTACTATTTGCTGCCACCATTATGCTATCTTCTAACTGAGATGGAGAGAGAAATCTTTCTTACAGTAGTACTAGCAGATCTAACTTCAGTGGTCAAGGACTTTTCATATTGTCCTTGCTATACTGGGAGGATCTGTGGAGAATCTCATAAACCCCTCTCTGACATGTTTCATCTTCATTTTCAGATAGCCTGGGTGCCAATCAGTGTTTCCACTGCTTGATCACCTTCCCAGACGAGAAGTTCAAGGAGCGACACATGAAGCGGGAGCACCCAGAGGACTTTGTCCAGGCCAACTTGCAAGATGCCCTCTTTGTATGCTTTATCTGCAACAAGGCCTTTAAGGGCTCTCGTGCGCTCATCTGCCATCAACGGGGTCATGCACCACCCCCACCCTCGGACTGTAATGACTGTTTACGGCCAAACTTTGACTGTCCTGATTGTGGCCGTAGCTTTGGCCAGCTGGCTAACTACCAGCGTCACCGACTGGGTCACGCCACTGGCCACAGCTTGCCCCACCACTGCCCAGACTGTGGCAAGAGCTTCCGACAGCTTTCAAACCTGCGTCGGCACCAGGCCTTCCACCAGCAGACGCAGGAGTTGCTTCCTTCCCGCCCCTATTCCTGTATGGAGTGCGGGGAGAGCTTTACCCAGGAGGCAGGTCTACATGAACACTATATCCGCCATGCCCGTGGGGAACTCTAGCAAGAGCTACGGTGACATGTCTCAGCTTCCTGCATCCAAACAGAGGCAAGAGGATATTGCTATGGAGAAGCCAAGTCAAAGCTAGGACTGAAGGGTCCTTTCTGACTGGGAACAGCAGGGAACAGCCCTATGAACTAGAGGGTACCAGGTTTGGTTTTGTTCCCATCAGGAAGAATAGGTGGTTCAGCGCACACATGAAAGAGCATTCTCGCTTCCACTCTAAGTGCTCTTTCCATAGTGTGAGCAACTTAAAGCAGCTGGTACTTGGATATACGTTGTCTCTATATGTGAGACTTATTTTAGCTCTGCTGGCTACTAGTTCTAGAAGGACTTCTCCATACATTTGTTTCATCTTTGAAAGGTCATCTAAGCTAGTAGCCACTGCTACCACCATCACATCTTGTGGCAGCAAGTTCCACAGGTTAATGTGATATGCAAATAAATATATTATTTAGTCCTGAGCTGACTACCACTCAGCAGTCAGGACACTAAGGACAAAATCCAGAGTAACTACAGGGAGTCCTTGCTCTGGTGTAAGAATAACTCTGGATTCCAACATGAATTTCCTATAGGTTTTCACTAGGTGGTGAAAGTCTCTTATGTGCTCCTGTAGTTGTTCTGGATTTGGGGGTAAGCTGTCCTATTTCCTAGTAGTCAGAGATGCAAGAAACTCTTACTCTCCATCCTCTTGTTCATCATTGAACATGTTTTAATTATAATCCTCTTCCCCAACTGCAGGGTTTTCAGCTAAACTCCTTTATTATTGGGGGGTATTAGCCTGCTACCTCCTCCACTGAGCTGGGACCTCCATACATCAGGGACTTATAGTGCAATCCTAAGCATGTCTACTCAGAAGTCCCATTAAATTCAACAGTACTTACTCCGAGGAAAGTGTGGTTAGGATTGCACCCTAAGTTAACAATAAGCGTATTGTTGTGTGACTTCATAAAAATAAACTGTTGGTTGAGTATTAAAGGCAGCAATTCCTTTCCAATTTTGCCAACATTCCTGCTATTTTATATTCTGGTTAGCAGATACAGAACAGAGAGCTATGATGATACAAAACCAACCATTCAACTCTGGATGAAATCCATTTACAGCACTGCTATAAAGACAAAGACGTCCTGAATATACAGTAGCTGTCAAGGTCTTGAATATCTACATCATAGCAGTATTCCACAATTCCATGGCAAGTCACAGGAGGGATATATATTCTTCATATTCCAACAGAATTAAGGTCTGGGAGCTTCTTTGAAGTAACGCTTTGGCTCCCAGCCAAAATGCTAAGTGGATCATCATTCTTCGAAATGCCATCGTTCATAATGAGAGAAGTGCTGGTGTATACACAAAACTGCAAAACCGCACAACACACAAGCATAGTTTAAACAAGATATAAGCCCAGGGTACAGTGAACCGACTTGTTCCCCTGGTTGAGTCTACAGAACACCTTAATTGTGTTTCGAGATCCATTATGTATGTTGGAAAGGGACATTTCCAGTCTCGTTCAAATGCATTTGTGCCTTTCAGCATTGCCAAGTCACTCTCTGCCAATGAAATGCTTTCATGGCATATAACATACCTGTCACGTGGGGCCCCAATCCACCAAAAAGAGCAACCAAAATGTGAGCTGAATCAGATGATGAGTTCAAAGGGACTGCAGCCATAAATAGCGAACGGGGTGGTTGTAAGTGCTTGGGGACTGCATCACTTCAGACTGCACAGTGGGGCTCACATAGCTGACCTTTATACAAAGGTGGTCCCAGTGCAAAAGCTCTTCCTGGGCTGCTCCCTACTGTCAGGTTTTGCATGTAGATGGAGATTTATGGCCAGCAAACCAGTCGTGCAAACCTACACTTGCAATCCAAAGAGGCACAGTCTAGATGCAATAATTCTGGCTCCCTTTTAGTTCCAGTTTTCTGCTGACATCACAACTGTTAGGATTAAAGGGTCACAATTCCACCCACATCCCCAAAGTGCAACAATAGTGCATCAACAACGCTGATTGATGTGTTTTAAAAATCCATTTTCACACTGTTGTACAGCATTGTTTTCATAAACCTCCTCAATCTTGCCCCATCTCCAGGATGGTTCCGTTCTAATTTGTCTTTTAAGAGCTGCAGTCATTAAGGCAGGGCTGGGAGAGGCCACCCCATTACTACCTCACCCCATCACTGCCTGCCCAAGTCTACTACTCTGTGTAAGCTGTCAGCAGCACTCGGTCAGCATCCTCTGAGAGATCCACCACAACTTGTTTCAATGTTCCATAAGTGGACTCGAAGGACACCTCGGGCATCACCTTGGCTCCCCGTCCCAAGTATGGCACATAGCCCCAAGCCCAGGTGGTCAGCGAGACTGGCTTGATAATAAGGCCCAGCACATACTCAGGGGTCAGAGGCTTGGCATAGGGACTTCGGATCATTCCTTGAAGCAGCCGGGCTGTTTTGCCGGTGGCATGTGCGATGCTCTCCAAAGACGGCTGATCCAGTCCCAAGTGTATGCAGAAGCTGGAGATGGTGGCAATGAGATTCTCTGCAACATCCTTGTTGGGGTTTTCCACACATAAGAGGCAGATCTGTAGAGCCTTCATCCAGACTTCTTTCATCAGCACCTTGGCCTTGCGTCTCACCAGCCGGGGCAGGACAATTGGGATGGTCTTCTGCAGAGCTTTCTTCTTCAGTTCTGGGGCCCAGTTTCTGAGAGTTTCCTGGAGCAGTGGCAGGTCATAGTCTCTGGACATGAGACTAGACACCAGGAAGACCTGTGGAGTTTTGACACCATCCTTCTTCAGGGCTTCTGTGTAACTCTTCCGCACTTTTTCCTGGAGATCATCTTTGGATTCAGGCTGGTTCTCCACATCCACATCTATCTTGCTCTTGACAAAGAAGGCATCCTTTCCGGCAGAGGCGATAGCCCTGGCCAGGCAACTGTGGACATGTTTGTAGCGCTCGGAGGCAACCAAAAGGAAGAAGTCGTAGCGGCTGAGATCCAAGTGGCTCACATCCTCCTCTGTCACTCCCACTCCCGGCAGATCCCAAAGATACAGGTTGGGGACCATTGGGAATGAATAGGCCATGGCTTTCCTTGTTGTCTCGGTCACCCCAGTAGGAGCTGCACCTGGTTCTCCAGCGCCCACTCCTCTCAAGGCATTGACCAGCGAGGACTTCCCTGAACCAGCTTCTCCTATCACAGCCACATCCAGCCGGATTTGCGTGGGGTCCTCCAGTGCCGACTGGATCACAGCTGGGACTTCCGACAAGCTGCCACTCTGACAAATCTTATATATTTCCTCCACTTTCTTTTGGCTCACTGGGGTCAAGTCCTCCAGGCTCCCATCATGGCTTCTAGAAATAATATTTAAAACCATATTATTTTTACATTTGGGAATTCCTGACCTGTTTTTCCTGTTTCCAAAGAAAAATACACTAGCTCACAGAAAATTTAACATGACGTAAAATACAACTACAAATGATTAAGAGCACAATCCTAACCCTGTTTACTTAAAAGTTAGCCCTATTGTGTTCAATGGGTCTTACTCCCAGGAATTTTGGATTTTATATCCAAAAGTTTTATAAAATTGTTATATACCGTATGATACTCTGCTAACTGGGCAGAGACACTTTTTCCAGTAGTGTAACAAGCCCTCTTATAAGTAAGGAACAGCCTGAGTTTTTAACAGAGCTCACATGTTAAAAATGTGAGCACTCCTTCCTTATTTTTATTCTCATAAGAAGAGGATGTGGGCTGCGGGTAGTGCAAGCAGTTAGGATGTTGTGCCTGTTAACCAGCAGTCCAGGGTTTGAGACCCGGGCCGGCCCCACAAGACAGGGTGAGCTCCTGTCCTTAGCCCAGCTCTGTGACACCAGCTGGATCCAATCGTATTGGCTCTGCCTTTCCATTGGACTAATTCAGTGGCGTGGAGAGGGGGGATTTGCTGCTTGGGTAACAGCCTATCCTCCATAACAATCCAAGCCAGGCTTTCGTGCTTCGCATGCAGCGTATGCAGCGCCAAGAGCGATACCATTGTCTTTCAAGACTGACGGAGGCCTGCTTTTTTAAGAAGGTGATGCTACTGGTTCACTATCACCCATCGAGCTCGGTATTGCAGCAAAGGTTTGATCCTGTGCCTCCCTACTTCTACTTTCCCATTTTAACCACAATACTACACAGAGTTGGAAGTTTCCGCTCCCACTACTCACCTCTTCAAATTCATCACCTCTCCTTCCAGGCTGTCCTCAAAGTGGGCAAACTCATACCTCTCCACCTCCAGCCCCGACACCAAAAACACTTTCTTGGCGTCCAGCCCACTCTTGGCCAATGTCTCCATCAGTTCTTTCCGGATCAGCTGAAGCTGCACTGCAGAGTTACATCTGGCCCGGAGCCGTCTTTCAGCAGTGTGCAGGTCCAAGTCCACTTTAGTGCGTACCAGAAGGACAGGCTTCCCCTTCTGCTTGAGGGCTTTGAGGACCTGCAGGTGGACATCACCCACCTTGGTGCTGCCCAGCACCATCACAAAACAGCTGTACTTGCTCAGATCTCCCAAGCGCTTGAGATATGCTGCTGATTTCTCAGATACTTCGAACCCAGGGTGATCATGCAGGATGAGGTTGGGGTAGGTGGGGTGGGTGTGGACAACCAGCTGCTTTGTGGATTGGGGGACCTCCCGGAAATAAGCCCAGGGGTCTTCTACGCTGCGACGTTTGTCTAGCAGAGCCTGGACTAGGGTGCTCACTCCAGCTCCACATTCTCCCAGGATCCCAACCTGTATCTTGAGTGTGTGGACACAATCCACCAGCGCCTGAATTTGGGCAGCAGCCGCACCTGCATTCTGGGCCTCGTACTGCGCCTTCAGGTTCTTCAGCTGGGATTCATCTAGGTATGGCAAACTGGCCATGGTTGAAGCTGCAAGGAGAACAAAGAAGGGGATTAGGCAGCATCTGGTATGTTTGTATCTTGGTACACAAAGCAGGGTTCCCTACGGAGCCACATATAATTGTCAGGCACACAGATCAACATCTACCAAGCCTCCTCCTTGCCCTGCCACTGGCTTTCTGCCCATTGCCTGTCTATGTCCATCCCCTAGAAATGGGGGAAAAACAAAATTCACTTTAATACAAACATTTCACCTGTTGAATTTCCACCTGCCATGCGGTCGTTCGAGGCATGAACAGAGCTATAAAATGGTGGTACACTCTGAACATCCCTGGTTCAAACATTGGCATCTCCAGGTATGATTCCTGTAAACGAATAAATGTCTGAAACCCCTTGAGAGACACTGCCAGTCTGACTTAGGGCACAATCCGGAGTAACTACGGGGAGTCTTGCTTCGGTGTGAGAACAATTTACTCTGGATTGCAATATGAATTTCCCATAGGTTTTCACTCGGTGGTGCCGTGCTTACATGCTTTCTCTTACGTGCTCTGTTAGTTACTCTGGATTGTAGGATTAATCTAGCTGGCTGCAATCCTATCCACACTTACCTGGGATTTAACCTCATCAACTACCATGGGACTTACTTCTGAGTAGACGTGCAAAGGCTTGGGCTCTCAACTTGGCAAAGGGGCGCTGCAGGGCAGAGAAAGTACAGGTCGAACCTGATTAGCAGTGTTTTTTACCCATGATTTTACAAATAATCTATGGGGCTGAGAAAGACTTCAAAAATGTTTCCATTTCAGTTTCGTTTCTGCTGCGAAGCAAAGCATTGCCTGGAAATCATTGCTTTCTATTTGTTTAGGAATTAGGCCCATATCCGAAAGTCAAATTAAACCCTTTGCTCTGGACCAGTTAAGGTGACTTTCCATAAAATAACACTAGAGGGTGACGTAACTGCGTGGACCCGTAACTGCTCTGGATTTTGCCCTTAGTTGTTATGTGACTGAAGAAAAGGAGTGAAGAAGGCCTGAAATTACCATATTTGCTGGCTTATAAGACGCAGTTTTTTCCCCCAAAAAGGGGGGGGGAAATGTGTGTCTTATAGAGTGATAGGAGCACCTTCTGTGGTGTCCTGGAGCACCTTCTGTGATGGTGCACATTTTCCCATCATGTCATATGTCGTTGGATTCGTATTGAAGAGGAGAATCCAATGCAAAAATCAGTTTTGAGATATCTCCTTCCTATCAAAAGTTATTGCCGAAAAACTGAAAAAAACCAAAAATATAAAAACAAAAAAAAACATTTTTGGCATTTTTTAAAGGCTCTACCTTTTTAAGCAGGTAGGAATTTTGCCTGGGGGGGGGTAGGAATTTTGGCCTTGGGGTTCAGGAATTTGGGATTTGGCATCTGGTCACCCTGGCACAGTTGCAATCCTAAGCAGCCTTCCCTGACTTGGAGACTTGCTCCAAAGTAGACATGCACAAGACCTGGTCCCTGCTGCTCCATGCCCGTGCAACCCTCACTCTTCCCTATCTACCTAGATCCTCTCACCTTTCCCTACCTACCTGGATCCCCCATCCCCAAAAGAAGCGCCACCAACTTACCTACCTGCCTTCCTGGACCATTTGCAATGAGATTTTTGCAAAAATCACAAATCACTGACACTAGAGATGATGAGTTTTTGGGGTTTCCAGAAAATTAGAAGAGTGCTTGAACCTTAAAGTCTTTCCTCGTTTATTAATGACAGTGATAATGGTTCTTAATACTATGGTTGACTTGAAATATTATTCTGCTATATTTCATTAAATATATTAGTACACCATTTGGTTCAGAATATTTTTTTTTTCTTGTTTTGCTCCTCTAAACTTTGGTGCGTCTCATGGTCCGATGCGTGTAATAAGCCGGGAAATACGGTAATTCATTGTCTCCATAACTAAGGAATCCTAACTAACTGATTCATTAGTTACCATGGCACATAATTGTTTTTGAATAACAAGAAAATTGGTATCCAATTGCAGATGCCAAGGTTCAACCTGTTTAGCAACTTATGGCACATTCCTAACCATGTCTACTCAAAAGTAACTCTCATTGTGTTTAATGGGTCTGACTCCCAGGAAAGTGTCTTTAGGGTTGCAGCCTTAGGCTATGATCCTGTGTAGGAGTAAGCCATATGACTCTGATTTGCTAACCTCCCACCATGTCTTCAAAGGGGTGAGGCTTCTTCTAAGACTGACTGCTCTGCCCCTTCTAGCTTTACCACTGGATTGGTGACCTAAGAGGAAGAAGCAAAGAGCCCCCAAGACAGACTGACCATAACTGGTCAGCTTTCCATAACTGGAAAGGAGGACAAGGCTCTACCAAAATGTAGGACACCCAAGAAAAATATAAGATATGACAAAATAAAAGCTAAAACTATATATATATATATATATATTTTTTTTTTTCCCCCACCAAGAACCAGTGTCAAAAATCCTAAAAGATGGCAAGGCCCCCAAAATGTAGGACATGCAAGAAAAATGTAGGACATTACAGAATTAAAGCTAAAACACTCACACGTATTTAATCTATCAATAGTATTTATATACCTCTTTTCAACAAAAGTATATATGCACACACTGTATTTACTTGAAGCTAATGCACCAAATCTAATACGCACCCAATACTTACAATGA